>PVIR01008967.1:0-54922 GCA_004026965.1 Petromus typicus | reverse complement strand
AAAGAAAAATGCTGTATGCATATAATCATCTTCTACAATACAAGTCACTGAAAGCAGCAATTTATAAAATGAGGACATGGTTCTTGAAAACTGAAAAACACCAATGAGAGTGGAGGAACTACAGTTTCCAAGAATACTATGAACTCAGGAGAAGCCATTTCTTTCCAAAACAGACCCTGTAGTCACAACCCGAAAGTAAGAACCTTTGGGAGAGCCACAGGAAAATTCTCTGCCTGTCACATCACTCCCTGGGTGGCTGGTGCCTGGCAATCTGACAAGTGTTTTACACTCAAAAGGTCAGGTCTGAGTGATTCTGTCCAGAAGCTGTAGTGCAGGGAACCTTGCCACTCACGCCCGGATGCCCAGGTCTGGCATCTGTCCCCTTCCCTTGGCATTCTGACAGCTGTGGAGGTGGACTCAAGTTCCCAACTTGGGCTGTCAGCGTGAGCACAGCAGCCTTTTGCTGAAGGTCAAAGTCTAATTTTGCTCCTGGGAGCCTTTTGTTTTGCTCTCTTTCTTTTACCATGTCCATCCTAATGATTACCTGGGGTTTTTTTCCTGCTACTTTACTATCTTCAAAACATTTTCAAATGGTCTCCTTTGAAGCTCTCAAATAGGAAAAGGATATTAAAACAATCACAAATTTCCCTTTTGTAAGAAGAAACAGGGTCGGGAGATCATGCAATGGACTGCTGAGAGAAAAGTATACAATGCAGTGGCTAGGAATAGGTCCGGAGTATAGCTCAGTCATAGAGCACATGCTTAGTATATATGAAGCTTGGGTGCAATTTTCAGCACCCCAAAACAAAAGCTTCTTGTCCATAAACAACTATGTAAAACTTGAACAAACTACATTATCATTCTGACTCAATTTCCTTATAGATAAATTACAAATAACAATTTTCTACCTTATAAGGTTTTGGCAAGTAAAAAGTATGCTACTATAAATAAAATGGCATTTAATAATAGCCCAGTATATCATCAATATTCTTTTACTATTTACATTGTTTTTGCTTTTATCACATGGCTAGTTCACAGCAAATCAAGGCCAGATACAACATCCACAGACCTGAAAACTGGACCACTTTTCTCTATCTTTTAATTGATAGATCTCCATTAGACCCATCTTCTTAAAAGAAAATCTTTAACTCACAGCTTGCTAAAACTTCACATAAGAACTTTAGGCCGTGAATTCTTTTTTTTTTAATTTAAATCTTTACTGGTACATTATGAAAACACATTATCATCACATTCAACTTTGAGAGTTTGTACCAGAATATGACATGACTTGATTCTCATTTTTTCCTCTTCCCCCGCAACCTGAAACCCCCACCCCTATATACATAAGCTTTGTTTCCTTTTTTCTTTATTACTATCACATTCTTTTTCCCCTCGTTATTTATCCCTACACTCTCTTTCCTTTGAAATATTGTCTGTTTCACAATGTCAACTATACATTGTAGAACTCATTTACATCTTCATTTTCTCCTATCAGAGAAAAGATATGATATTTACATGTCTGTGACCTATTTATTTCATTTAGGAAGATGTCCTCCAGGTACATCCACTTGAGTATGAATGACTCAATCTTACTATTTTTAATGGCAGAATAATACTCCATTCTAGAAAAGAACCACATCTTTTCTTTATCCAGTCTCCAGTTGATGGACATCTGGGTTGTTTCCAAGATTTAGCAATCACAAACTGAGCTGCTATAAACATGGGTGCACATATGTCCCTGAGATATGAATCTTTTAATTCTTTTGGGTATATACCTAGAAGAGCGATGGCCAGGTAAAATGAGACCAATCCTAGCTTTTTGAGGAATCTCCACACTTATTTCCACAGAGGTTGTACTAGTCTACACTCCCAACAACAGTGAAGAAGTATTCCTTTTTCTCCACAGCCTCGCCAACATTTGTTACTGGCTGATTCGGAGATAGCAGCCATTCTTTGTGGAGTGAGATGAAATTTCAGTGTGGTTTTCATCTGCATCTCTCGAATGACTGAATTCTTTTAGCTACTAATAAAAACCAGGTTTCACCCCAAACTGTGTTTTCATTCAGAATATCATTAATTTGCCCACACCAGCCTAATATCCTAATCCAAGTAATTTGTGTTAAGTAAAAATTGTAGGAGGCCTTTGCTTAGGACTAGGCTCTTAGGCTGGTCTCAACAAAAAAAAAGGCTAAATATCAAAATGTGACCCTTCACACTGAAGTTTCACATCACCAAGCTGAAACTAAGCTTTTATCTAACCTACTGAGAGATTCGGATTAGAAAGTGAGCATCCAGATTTCCTTAGCAAGCCCACTTCAATTACTGTGGTAATAAAGTCACTATTTTTTCATCATTACCCTAACAGGTAACAGGAAGGAACCTGATGTTAACCACAGTTATTTATCTATCATTCTGTCTCTCTGTCCTCATCATCTCACAAAGAAAATAACTTTGAAACACCAATACTCCTTTTGGATATTTCTTTCTGCTTCCTTTAGCCCTTTTCTATGTTTAACCTTACTAAAACTTCGACTGCTCTTTGATTCTTTAGGACAGACAGGTCCTCCATTCTACGGAATGAAGCGCTGACTGACTCTAGAATCAAAAATAAAACCAATTAAAATCTTTACATTCTTACTGTTTTACTCTTTGACAATGAGTATTCCAAATTAGTCAGCTCAACTGATAATCAAAACTATTGTTTATAGCTACAAGTTTCAGATCTTTCTCTCCTTAAACTTTTTATTAAAATTTCTCAAAATTCACTGAGTTTGATTCTTCTTCTTTTGTCCTTGTGTAATTATTCCAGGGACACATTAGTGAGCAGAGAAAGGTTACAAAATTGGCAACAGAAAGAAGGTGAAAAATTAAAAGTTGCTATGACCCAGCAATCAAGATGCCAATCCCTGGGGCCGGGGATTTAGCTCAGTGGTTCCAGCACCTGTCTTGCAAGCGCAAGGGCCCGGTTAGATCCCCGTAACCACATAACAATACTGAGCGTGGAGACTCACCCCAGCAGCAACCAGTACCACATACCACAGTGCCAGGCGTGGTGGCTCACGCCTGTAATCCCAGCACTCAGGAGGCAGAGGCAGGGGGATTGCTGTGATGTGAGTTTGAGGCTGAGCTCAGGGCCAGCCTGAACTACAAAGCGAGACCTTATCTCAAAAAACCTAAAAAAAAAAAAAGATGCCAATCCCTGAATAAGACAAAATTGACTGTACCACTCAGAAGGAGAACCAGAAAATGTATGGTTACAGGATGCAAAACAAACAAAAACTAACAAGAATTAAAGAGTTAAATTTCAAATATGATGGGAATGTATGGAAAATAATCAAGTGAAATAAAGTGAAAAGGAGAAAGGAATAGTCAGAAGTCCAAGGAAATACACCCAACCATGACCAAGAAAGACAAAGAGACTATGAAGAGAAAAACACACAAAAATCTACCTTCACTGCACTGTGTATAACCAAAGAACACTATTAGTGACTCTCTCGCTACCATTAAATTAAACAAAAATTGCTTTTGTTTGTAATTAAAAATTGCCTGGGCCAAGTGTGATGGTAAAAGTGTTTCTTAATGCTTTTCATATGCCACAGAAATATTATAACCACAGTGAAAGATTATTAATTGTTTTCAATAGCTTTCTCTAAAGTATAGGTCAAACCTTATGCAAGATATATGTGAAAGTCATTAGAACTCCAAATACATTTACAAGGATCATCTCTTTTACAATACACATCAAATGAATCTATAATGAGAAAATATTCCACACCAATTGTTTCCAAATTATGCTGTTATATTGTCTCCATTTCTCTTCTGAAAATGTGTCTTATTATTTTTAGCATAACATGAGAAACCCTTAGATATTAAATTACATCGCCAGTTGTTCTGGTTGCTTTTTACACACTATCTTAGCCACACTAGACTTAAACTCCTCTTCCTAGTAAACTTTCTAGCATCCCTTAAAGCACTGATGAAGTACTCACCTTCTCTGAGAAATTTCTGCCAGCTCCTATGTGAAGTTGTAATCCTTTCTTGTGCTCCCACCACTCCAGGTACCTACTCTTTCATCTGTGGCTTTCAGCAACAATCTTCTCTTCTGATATCTGAACTCACCAACTTAAGAATATGGTTATAGTGCCCCTACACAGGGATTGTACACTGAAGTAAGAAACCTATAGGAGCAACTTTAATTCAAAGCCTGGGGAAGTCAACTTAAATTCAAATTAAGGTCACAACTGCATGTGCTTTCTGGAGATTCTAATTGCCCCTCTGGTTTTCTTTCCTTTTTGGGGGGGGGGATTGTTTTCTGCATAGTTATGAAATTTAATTATTTTCTTTTTATCAGCTTTTGTTTGTTTTTGCAAACAAAATATAAGTATACATTCTCTCATTTTCTTTCTGGAGAGAGCATATTTTTATAAGCCTACATGAGAATCTCACAGAATCCAAAACAGGCCTCAGAGAAACATCAATGTAAGACAGGGAAAGTCACTTGGAGTCCAAAGGTCATGCTCCCATACCCCATCCCATTCCTTCCTAACATCTGCTTTCCTTTTCACACATTAAAAACTGGCTCTTTTTTTTTTTTTAACCTCCTTATAGAGCAAAAGGACAGCAAAGTAATGGAAGGACAGCTCCACCACAATTTTTACACTTGGGGTGTAGGAAGCCAGCCATGCAAAAAGAATCCCTTGTGGTCTTCCCTTTGATCCAAATTCCAAATTCCAGGGGAGGAATCATATTGCACAGTTTAATTCAGGTGTCTTCAGTTGTCCAATTAGAAAAGTTCTGGCATCCAAGAATATGTGATTCAAATACAATCTGTGGGACACTGGAGAGGGGACAGAAAAGGAGAAATGGTCTAAGCAGATCATACAAAAAATGACTCCTACACATGCATTTAGTTGAATAAAAGACAGCGAAAAGAAGAAGAAAGGGGAAGGTAAGAAGAGATAGACAATGCAGCCACCATTTAGAGAACTTCACCATGGCGATCAAACCCAAACCAGAAGACAAGGAACTCAGTGTTTTACTGGGGATGTTCACAAAATGCAGTGGCAGTAGCATCATTGGATGCACTTAAGTATGTTTGTCCTCCTGTATATAGCCATAAATGTTCCATTTGAGAACATATATGCTAGACAACAGCAGGGATTTTCATCTTGGAAAGAATCAAAAGCAAGCAAAGACTTCAGTAACCAAAACCCAAAATCCCAAATCTGTGGGATTTACAGAAGACCTGTCAGTGGTCTTTGGGATCAAATACTACTGGTAGGCAAAAGAAAAATCCATATCTACTCTTACCCAAGTATAAATGTTTGCTCATTGAAGAAAATTAGCAGTCCTTTGAACAGCAGACTGTCAATAAGATTAAAGACTTGGTATGGTTTAGTTTTCCCAAAGTACAATCCACATCAGAATCCCAACCAAGAAATCTGCATATTGGGCTAGGATTTAGCTCAGTGGTTCTGGCATGTGCCTGGCAAATGCAAGGTCCCGAGTTCGATCCCCAGTACCACATACCACAATGCCGGGCATGGTGGCTTATGCCTAATCCTATCACTCAGAAGGCTGAGGCAGGAGGACTGCTGCGAGTTCAAGGCTAGCCTGGGCTACATAGTGAGTTCAGGGCTAGCCTGAACTACAAAGCAAGACCCTGTCTCAAAAAAACAAAACAAACAAACAAAAAAAGAAACAGAAAGAAAAGAAAGAAATCTGCACATTTAACAAAGTTCCTGAGAGATTCTCATGCATAGAACCACTGTGTGATAGAGTCAGAGAGTCTCTAAAATGACTCTCATTGATCCTAAGCCATACCTTCTATATATGCCTCCTACACAATTCTGAGTGTGGGCTGTTTGACCAACAGCATATTGCAGAAATGACAGTATGTTATAGGTTATAAAAAATATTGTAGCTTCTGTCTTAAAGAGCCTCTCTTTCTTGCTTCCTCTCTGTTTCTCTTTTCCTAGCTCATTTTCACTGTTAGGAGCCATGTGCTGAACAACCCTATGGAAAAAACCATGTGGCCAGCAAGTAAAGCCTGCTAACACCCACATGAATGACCTTAAGAGCAGATTCTGTCGTTCCTTCAAAAACTGCAGCAGTAGCTGACAGCTTAATTGCAACATCCTAAGGGGCTCTGAAATCAGAAGCAATCAGCTAACCATTCCCAGATTCCTGAGCCTGAGAAAACTTTGGGAACAATTAACATTCACAGATTCAAGCTACTAAGTTTTTTAGGTAATTCACTACATAGCAACATATAAGTAATACAGGTAACGAGTCTCTAAAAATGGTCCGTTTCTATCCTTGCATACTACTGTCCACATCTTTAAGTCTAGGCTGGCTCTTTGATTGGTTTGAGCACTAGAATGAAGCAGAAGTTACATTCTGGAACTTTTAAGGCCGGGTCTCAAAAGAAACTGGCAGTTTGAACTCCCTACCATTGAAGCCTCTGCACATGGAGTGAGCAAATACAGCCACATGTAGAAAATACACGAAGAGAAATGAGGTCTCCAATGAATGGTTTGCAGTGACTGTCATGTGAATGAGCCCTCGTGGATGTCTCGATGAGAAAGACAAAGAGACTATGAACAGAAAAAGACACAGAGATCTACCTTCATTGCACTGTGTATAACCAGAGAACAGGATAAAGAATAGCAAAAAAACAATAAATGTGTGTTACTTTGAGTCACTAAATTTGGGGGAAGTTTTTAGGTAGCAATAACCAAATCTTATTATCTTAAGCTAGTCAACTTATTCACTGATTGGATTTCTGTGGTACCAGGGGATGAAACTCAGTACTTTCTCACTGATCTACTTGCCCTGTATCCCCCTCCCTTTTTATTTTAAGTCAGGCTCTCACTAAGTTGCTGAATTGCCCAAGGTGAGCTGGACCTTGTGATCCTCCTGCCTCAGCCTCCCTGAATGTAGGCACTGCAAGTGTGCACCACCACAGTTGGCTAATGGTTGTATTCTGAGTATCTACAAGAAGAGATTTCTGTCCGAGGAAACTTTCCAGGCAAAGAATTCACACCATGTAAGATAGCCTTGTAGCCTGCATTTCCTTTGCATCCACTGTGATGCTGATTATTACTAAACACCAGCAACTCTTGATATTGGCTCCCCCGATTTCATCAATGATAACAAAAAGAACCAACACTTCCTGTGTCTATTTCTCACTGTATATCAGGGCAGAAAAAATAATGTCCTCTCCTTGATAGACTTTGTCCCAAGAAAAGAAAAGAAAGCCACCAAACTGGGTAGAGAGGCTTAGTACTAAGTACCAAGCACTGTCACATAAACAACAGTGTAAGCTGGGTATGGCAGCACACGTCTGTAACCCCAGCATCAGAGGCCGAGGCAAGAGAATTCTAAATTTGAAGCTAGCCTAAGCTATATAGCAAGTCCTAGGCCAGACTGGTCTATGGAATAATACCCTGTCTCAGAAAAAGTAAAAAGAAAAAGAAGAAACAGCTTACCCCATTAATTTAAGTTAAAGTCGTTATAGCCCCTCCAAGAACTAGGGACCTGAAGAGATCAAGAACTTGACCAAGCTCACAGAGAGCAGACAGGCAAGGAGTCAACACAGCAAGTCTTAATCCAAATTCACATTCATGCCCCAAACCATTTGCTTCATACTAGGCTCAATCCCATCAGGCAGATGTATTATTATCTTTTTGTTTTACAGCTGAGGAATCTGAGGCTTAAGGACCACAAGTGTCTAACACAGAGCTCACAAATTTAACTAAAGAGAGAAGGAAAATACCTATATGATAAACACAATCCTGGTATGCATCCTCACTTTCGAAGAATGTGAAGAGTACAGCAAGCCCTCTCATCTCATGTTATCTAGTTAGAAGAGTCAAAGAGAATCACAAACTTCTAGTATCAGCTTAGCAGCTCCTTAGTCCTCTCTGCCTCTGTTTTGAAGATCATCAGAAATTAGAAACTTCTCTTGATTTCTCTGCAAATAACTGACCTGTTTTCAGGGACTGAAAGAAACTCAACATATTTGAGTGAAGGGAGGAATCAGTAAATTCTATAAGCTCTATAATAAGTATTTCTTCTCTACCTCCTCCATCCCTCAAGCCAATTAAAAGAACCTATTTGCTCTCTCCTCATTTTAACTGTGAGCATCTCTTCCATCAAGAAGATATATTTTTCATATCCAGGCCCTTCGATGAGAAAATAAAAGAAAGCACATTTTCCAATACACTGTTTTATTTGATTTTCACAGGAATATCTTTTGCTCCTAAAAGAAACTTGTGAAAAGGCATAATGATTTATTGAGAATTTAATGTAGCAAGATAATCTACTGATACATTTCTGTGTCTATTTCTCACTGTATATCAGGGAACAAAGAATATTGTCCTCTCCTTGATGGACTTTGTCCTGGTATCAGAAAAGAAAGCCACAGAACTGGGTAGGGAGACATATGAGTGACACAGGGGAAACAGATATCCAAAGCATGAGTTCGTGTTCTCTAAAATCAAAGAATGAATTCTAGGAACGGAGGTTAAGAGTAGGAAGAATTTACTGAAAGATAGTTTCTGTCTAAGAGAGACAGGAGGAGGACCACAAAAAGGGCTGCCCAAGACCCTATTGCCTAGGGGGTTTTAGAGAACAAAGCCATGAGGTAAGGTGGGTTTGATGTGAGACAAAACTATGAGACCCAGTGGAAAATTACAAGGTGGACACGAGGTGGGGCAAAACCATGATTAACCAATAAGATCACAAGCATAGTCACCCAGGTAATATTGATTAAATTAGGATTAAATGAGAAAATAAGTCACTAACATGGAATTTCTCCATTTAGAATATCACTGCTGTTCATCTCTAGGGGAAGGTAGCATCTCTTTTCTTTTTATAATGGTAACCAGTGGCCTCCCCTGCTTTCCATGTTGGCTCCTTGCAGCGTTGGCAGTCCTGTCTAACTAAGTACCTACACCATATATAGTTAACTCACCTCTCTACAATACTAGGATTACAGTACATCTTCAAATTATTCTGGGTGACACTGAAGGGAGTCACACTTTTAGTGGTGATAGAGCCTTAAATATTTATCTAGCTTCCCACAGAAATTTTCCAGAGAAAAAACATCCTGGAGAGAATTACTTTGCAACCAGCTAGGTTGTTCCGGTCCTTTGAAGATAATGGGGCACCTCTGGCTCAGGGTTGGGGACCTGGAGGAGAGCAGGTGTCTCTTCATCCTGAGGAGATGTTCCAATGAAGAAGTCTGAGTGCCAGAGCTATGGCCTCAGAAGCCACAGCCGCTATCCCACAATAGGTCCTGGCACCTTCTTGCTTTGACTGCCAGGAACTGTTATCATTTTCCTGAACTGCAGGATCTGAAATCACACTGGGGAAGGAAAGAGAACTCTCTTCCATGACCACATGTAATACAAATCACTGACACTGCTGGCCTTAGGAGCCTAGGTGAGGACTTGAGATACTCTTTTCCAGTACTGGGGATTGAAACAAGGGGGCCACTGTACTTTATACTCAGTCTTCTTTCCTGATTTTTGTTTTGTTCTGTGCCAGGGTCTCACTCTATAATTCAGCCTGGTCTTCAACTCATGGCAGTCTTCCTGCCTCAGCTCAGGAGTGCTAAGAGTTACAGCCTTTGTCTTACTCTTTTTAAATTTTGAGACAAGGACTCACTATGTTTCCCAGGCTAGTTTCAAACTTGTGATCTTCCTGCCTCAGCCTCCCACCTGCTGAGATTACAGGTGTGCACCATCATATATTCTAGTATTTTTAGAATAATATAAAACATGCCACAAAAACATAGCATAAAATAAATCTCACCTTTTGTAAAACATATTTTCTACCACTACACAGCAAAAAAGCCCTAAGTTACTTAACCATCAGTTTGGTATATATTAACCTTTACTCTTTTGTAGAAGGGAAACTGCCTCTCTACATTCTCAGGATTCTATGACTAAGTCTATGTCCATCTGTCTGATGGCAGACAGATTAACTGAAGAAAAGATATATATTATTTGCTTTACATGAAATAAAAGTGGATACCCTTCTCTCCCTCTCTTCCCCGGATCCCCAACAAAGGTGTACTGCCACAGGCCCAAAGAGACAGTGCCAAGTAACCACAGATTGAAACTTCCAAAACTGTGAATCAAATAAATCTTCTCCTGTCAGTTGCTTTATCTCAGGGACTTTTTCATTGTGACAGAAAGCTGATACAAGAAGAATTCATTATTTCTGGGGAAGATGAATGGCCCCCCTGAAGAGAAAGTGATAGCTACAGCCGGTGACAAGTCTGTCTGATGTTGACCTCTGGTCTGCAGGGTACTGACCTCCAATCTCATGTCCACTCTCTCCCCACAATAGGAATTAATCTTTCCCTTTAGACGAGATTCCCAGGAAAGGGCCTGATGACAACTGAGTTCCTTAGGCAGGTGAGGGGAGGTCAGAAAAATATCTGTCCTGTATTTACTGTTCCCCAAGTGCCCCAAGTTTGAAGTCCAAAGTACATAGCATATTTGCGGATGGAACTTGCTGAACTTCTCCCCTTTCCTCTTGTTTCACTCACATATTTCCTTCTGCACACACTGCACTTCAGCCATGCTATCTTGTTTCTTCAACATGCTTGCTTAACTTCTCTGCTTTTCTAGACAGTTATTTCCATCACACAGCATTTTCTCTCTCTCAGGTCAACATGTTTTGTCTGTGACTGTTTCTGAGTTGCCATGACACCTTTGAGTCTTTGCAACATGAACCTTCAAAGCTTAAACTATTTACTGTCTGCGATTTTTCAGAAAAAGTTTGCCACTAGGCCTCATCTGACAGGGACAGACAGACAGACAGAGATAAGAGATATTATACCACATATTATAAAGCTATACTTTATCTCTTTTTTGATAATGATTTAATAAAAGTCAATGCAAGGTGTTCCAGGAGCACTATTAGATTTTTTGAAGTCCTATGTGCATGGCTTTACCTGCCATCTTAGCTGAGGCTTCAGATTCCAAATAACAAAAAACTGTTCGAGCTATATTAAGCAAAAAAAAAAAAAAAAATGTGTAGAACAATATGACACTTCTATCAGGTAGAATTCATTCAGGTTACAGAAACACTATTGGTAACATGGAATAAGAAGTTTATTAGATTTTTTATACATATTATACTTAACAAAACTATGGGTAGAGGTAAGCAAGTAAAAATCTTAAAAGGAACAACTGGAAGATCCAAAGCCTCTGGAAGCCTGCCCTGGGGAAAGAAACCAGAGCAGGGAAGCAAGGGTGTGCAGAAAATCCTGTGTCTGGTAACGCCAATACTGACACCATGTCAGCTACCCTGCCTCTCCGTAGGAAAATTCCCAGTGGGTATCACTCAAAGATGAGAAAGCCCCTCATCTTTTCCCTTTACATACAAAGTGACAGTGATGCTCTGGTTTTACTTGTCTACAGGACTTCTTGATTCATCAGAATAAGGGTTAAGTCTGAACTTCACTGATTTTGGCAAAATGCTCTTTCAACATTTCAGAACAAAAAACTAGGTGAATGATGGTTTTAAAATATGTCTATGGGTTTGCTGACATTTTTCCTACAAAATATGGAGTCTCCTTGCATATGAACTGGCTTCAGAGACTTCAGACAGATAAGATAAATAAGTGTTGTCAAGTCTTAACATAAGTTATAAGGTACTCTGTTGCACAAGCCATGGTAACTGAAGCAGGATGCCAATAAAGGATAGAGTTCTAACTCAGAACAGTTAGATAAAGCTGCCAAAACTAAAACTTTATAAATATGAGTACAGTAGTACCCCAGTTCATGAACTTAATTCATTCCACAATTTTGGAAAGGATAGCCATGTTTGTGTTCATGCAGGAAAGATGTCTGCAGTTATCCTTGTCACCTGAGGTAAAGTTTGTGAACAAAATTTTACCACACACTTGTGTTTGTGAACCAGGTTGTGAAAAGCATTCATGAACAGAGGTACCACTGATACCACAACAGAGTTCTATTCATCTGTGTCACTCATTTAGCCATCCAACAAGTATTTATGAAGCACCTCTTTTGTGTGCTGAGGATTCGGTGGCAAAGACGAGACAAAAATGATCTCTGCCTCACTGGAGCACATAGACTGCTCAATGTGGGTTAGAGAGACACTGGAGGAGTAATTTGTGTGTTACAAAAGGAGACGCATGGATGCTTTGAGTCCCTGTCAGATAAGTCACATGTCTGTTCTGGAAATTTCTTAAAGACACATTCCCCTTAATTACAAAATGTCATTTGGCTTCTGGCAATGTTCCAGACACAGAGAGCAAAACAAAAGATATCAATTTACAATTTCAGCAAATGCCAGCGAGCTCAGTTATACTGGTATGTGGTGGCTGCTTTCATCTGTGACAGGCAGCTGTCCTTTCTCTGCATCCAACATACATAGACAAGATGCTAATTATATGCTTTCTCCTGCACCTACTTTGAAATTATTTATAATGATGAAATTATAAGGCCATGTTGTCTGAGAAATGCTGCTGTGCAGAGTAGGCTTAGTTTGGTTGCAAATCGAAATTCCTCACAAGGTCTATATTAGATCCATAAAGCTTTCTCATCAGGCTGCTGATAATGAAGTTTGCTAACCATTCTACTGCATAAAGGAGAATTATGAAAAGTGATTCAGTCTAATTATCAAAGGGTCAGGCTTTTTCCGCTGTTCTCAAAACGTACCTATTGAAGCAGCTTGAAAACTCATTGTCTGGAATTTAAATTACCTATTGCCAAGGTTGAGTGACTGCTCCAGGAGGGAACGAAAGTGCTTAAAATCTCAGGACTGTTTGATTACAGGTACCTGTCCACCGTTTGCTCGGTCAAGTACAACTGTGCAATTAAAACAAATGGTGGCAAATAAAAGCCTGACTGAGGTAAATTTGGCCTCCAGGCAGAGTGCCAGCCTATTAGAAGGCTTGGAAGGGAAGAACAATGAACAAGAAAGACGCAGGCCCCCATGTAATACCCTCCTGGAGCTCATAGTCCAGAGGGATAAAAGAAAGAAACTGGGCAGCAGCAAAAGCAGTGCATGAGGACTGTGGGGCAGGAACTGTCAGAATGGGTAACAAGGAAGACTAAACTCTAAACTCATGGTTGAGCAGGAGTTGCAGCAAAGATGAGAGGTCACAGCAGCAAAGTGTGACTTAGGAAGAGGCTCTATATAGTAAGTGTACTTATGTTAAGTAAGTTTAATTGTAACTTTAAACAGAACAAATACATCCTTTGGAGAGGAATCTTATTACTGGGTACAAGAATCACAATCTAATGAGGCCTTCCTTTGTTCAGCCTCCATGCCCTGGCCTTGGCCACTGCGTCCTTCACTGAATCCTCCCGATTCCCTTTGTGCTTAGTCCTTTCCTGTCTGCCTGTCCTGTCTGGGGACTTCCATTTGCCAGAGTGCTTTCCACTCTGCCCTCCCTGCTAGGCCAGTATCCCTGTGAAAAATCCTCTCATCTTCCCATGGGGTCCTGCTCATTCACAACATCATATTTCACAGAAACCTTAGATTACAGTTGGGTGACTTTTGGTGGGTTAGGAAAATGACACTCAAACTTTTAAAAAATGGGACCTAAGGCCAAGAACGTCAGCATAGAGGGTTCATGCTTCATTCTCTGCAGGTCTCTTATTTTTCCCTTGCTTCAGTATTAACCTATGCAAGATTGATAGTGACATGGTGGCAAACACTATAGACTTAGATGAAACACAGCCAGAGTGGATGGGCTATCCACAGACCCTAACCCAGAATGTAGACTGAATTTTCTACTCATGTATCAGTTCTTGTGGGCAAAGTGTAGACACAACATCAAACAGGCTACTCTCAGAATGGATAGGTTAACTTCTTAACACAAAGCAACAACTAGAAACCAATAGTAGCCATTCTCCTCAACAGGGCTTGGTATTGGTGTGCTAATCTGTACATAAAGACTCCAATTGTGGAAGGTGAGCAGCCCCCAATAAATTACACCTACAACATTTACCAATCTGCTCTCAGTACCTTTGGGCTGCCTTAACTGCTTCTGCAAGATTGTTTCACACTGAGAGTCCCTCACTTGTAACACTTAGCCTAGGTTTCTCAGCTACCAGTGTGGAAAGACGGGAACAACATAGACAGCTTGAGTCACCCTACTATGTCTGTTTCCGAATTATATTGTTCAATCCTCACAACCACCTTGTAAGAAAGGCGTCATTAAGTGCTTTACAAATTTCTGCACAATTAAAATCAGTGGAATGGAAGCTAAAACTCAAATCTTTCTTGCTCAAAGTCTACTACATTTCTGGTACATCACACATTAACCCATCATCTAGCCATTAGTCTTTAGATCTAGCCAGCATTTGCCTTCCGTGTCATGCTGTTCTTCCTAGATCTTCCTTGCCCTTTAGTAGCCATTTTATGTTCTATGGGAGTTCAGGCCCATCATACATACCTATTTAAAAAGAAAACATTTTATGAAACCAACTTTCATACCAACTACAGCTTCTTTGTGGTGCATATTTCCCGGGCCTGGCCTTGTGTTAAGTATTTCACACGCATCATAACATACAAAATCTTTTTCTTGGATAACTGAGGACACTGAAGTATGAGAAGAAAATAGCAAAGTCCAATTCTGACTGCATGAGATCTGAGTTCCAGGTTTTTCCACTCTACCACTTTGCCACAATTTAACGACTCCATCTTCACTGCCATAATGAATGTAAGTAAGTGGAGTACAATACTGATTCTGTCAAATAAACAAAGCAGGGCAGGAAGGGAGTAAAGAGGGCAAGAAAAAGAAAGACAAGACTCCCTTAGCCAAGAGAAGAAAAGACTTTTCTACAAACAAAGCTCTTTTACATTTTGCATTCAAAGGATTTCTTTATAGCAGCAGAAACTTTCTGAAATAAATTTGTGTTGGAAAGCATAAGAATGCATCAACATTTCATCTGTTTTCTATGCCTTGGGTTAAAGGAGACTGAGAGAAATTGTTCCTTCCAGGGTGCAGCAACCTAGTCCTAACAGATCTACATGCAAGGATGGATCTATATTCAAAGCACCCAATAGTCCTCTTGCTCTTCTACACCATCAAACATGTTTTAAAAACTTAGAAGAGGGCCAAGGACTTAGCTCAGTGGTTCTGGTCCCTGCCTTGCAAGTTCAAGGCAAGTACAAGGGCCCGGGTTCGATCCTCGGTAACCACATACAACAATACTGGATGTGGAGACTCACCCCAGCAGCAATCAGAACCATGTACCACAGTGCCAAGTGTGGTGGCTCACGCCTGTAATCCCAGCTATTGGGAGGCAGAGGTAGGAGGATTGCTGTAAGTTTGAGGCTGAGCTCAGGGTCAGCTTGCATTACAAAAGCAAGACCCCATCTCAAAAAAAAAAAAAAAATTAAAAGATTCTTAAGATACTGATCATAATGGGTTCACTACTTTTTTAAGAAAGTCTAGAGTAAAAATCCCCTGTGGCAACAATCTTTCCTCGGCTTGTTTCATGTCCTTATCTCTGGTCTCATGACCTCCGGACAGAGGGTGTAGACTCTTGAGCAGCCCTCTGCATAGTCTGGAGCAGTACATTGTGCAAGAACAAAGAGTTTTTATGGAGATTCAGATTGGGGCAACAGAATATTCAAGCTGAGTTATGACTTTTCATTTTTTTGCTATTGTTTTCCTTAGCCAGTAAAACCACCCACTAGATAGCTGACATCCTTCTGCTGATCAAAAACCTGATGGCTTGAAAGGAGAGTCTAAATTCTTTCATTTTTAGCTTTGGGAAAAGAATCTTGCTTTCTCTATAATTAAGCAGGAATACTAATACTAGTAGTACACAGTCTTGAAATTAATTGGGTAGGATATATTACTGTGGCATAGATACTACGTTTTCTTGTGAAAGTGACAGAAAATCATGTAGATGCTCAACTGTCAATGCCTGGCATGCAACCCACCAGGACACAGGAAACTTCTCATGACTGAAATTAGTCTGCAGAGAACCCCTCATGACAGCATATCCACTGCAGGGAAGTAGGTTCCTCAGCTTGAGAAGGATCTCATTTTACTCCAGAAAAATGCACCCAGAAGCTCCAGGAAAAGCTAATTGGAGCAACAACATACTCTTTTATGCCTACTGCTATACCTTGTCAAGCTTTTTTTTTTTTTTTTTTTTATTACTAGGACTAGTACCTTGGATTGAATCCAGGGCCTACATCCCTAGTCTTTTTTTTTTTTTTTGAGCAAGGTCTCCCAAAGTTGTGAAGGCTGTATTCAAACCATGATCCTCCTCCTTCAGCATCCCAGAGTGCTAGGATTACAGGCGTGCACCACCATTCCCAGCTACCTTGCTAAATTTAGACTCAAAAAGGTAAATCTTTCACAGTTAGATAGCCTATAGCATTTGAAAACTCCCAAGCCAAGTGGTCCTAATGACATATACAGGGTGAATTTCACTTCATGGGAGTGAACTGAGCTAGGATTAAATCAAATGAAGTTAAGTGGTGTGACTAGAAAATTAGAAACCTGGATTTCCACATGGTCAATCTTCAGGGTTGCTTTAAGCCTCCATAACGTATATTTCTAAATTTATGTCTGGACCCTTTTTGTATTCTCCCTCTGTGGTAAGTCCCTCTCTCTCAGCTTTGTCATTTGCCTCCCACATTGCAAGACAAAAGACTTTCCTCATACCTATATAGATTGTAGTGTCTGTAAACAATATCTGACAAGTACACAAATTCAAGAATATAAGGAATTTTCTTCACTTACTAGATGTACAAACTCAGACTCAGAAAGGTTAAAGCTCTTATCCAAGGTCAAAGAATAAGAGGGTCTTAATCCAGGAACACTCCACTGACTGAAGCTTACGTTGTCCTCACCACACACTGGTGATGACTGTGTGGCTGATTAGGAGCTGCAGCTCCTACCACGGCCCAGTATCGTGAGAGAATATCACACCACACAGCGCCAACCTGATGAAAAATTAAATTCAAAATTCTGTTTCTCCTGAACTCACATGACTTTGCATGTTATACAGCTGAAACATTACTACATCAAACCACCAGTAAGTCAGAAACCATCTGTACTGCTTTTTATTATACATATATCCCTACAATAAAGTTTAATTTATAAAGCAAGAGATAACATAATAAAGTGGAACAGTTATAACAATGTACTGCAATAAAACTTTGAATATAATGTCATTATTAAGTAAAGGCTGTTTGTTACCTGTACTTTGACACCTACATAATTATTCTAATTAACCAAGACAGCTGCAAAGTGACTGAGTCAAGTAGTCAGTATAGCATGAAAATGCAAGGCAATGCGTGAGATAGAATGGAGAACATGAGACTTCATCATGATACTCAGAAGAATGTGCAGTTCGAAAGTTTTAGGTACGTTTACACACTATTCTGGTTGTGGTGGTACACGCCATAATCCCAGCATTATGGGAGAGTGAGGACGAAGGATCACAAGTTCAATTCCAGCCTTGGGAACTTAATGATTTAGTGAGACCCTGAGGAAAGAAAGGAAAGAAGAAAATGAAACAGAGAGGGAAGGAGGGAGGGAAGAGAGGGAGACAGGGAAAGAAAGAAGGAAGGAAGGAAAGAAAGAAAGGGGATTGGAGAAAGAGAGAGAGAAGGAAGAGAAAACGAAAAACTTTTTAAAAGGTCAGAAGATATAGGTTAGTGTGAAAGCTCAGGGTTCAATCCCCAAAATTCTCCCAAAAATTGTCATAAAAAATATCAAGGGAAAGATTTAATTTTTAAAAAAGAGAAAATGTGGAAAGCATAAAGAAAATAAAATTCTCCCAAAACACAATAAAAACTACCAATAAGTAAAAACAACATTTTTGCAACTGCTTTAGTTCTTTCTGTATTTATGAATGTAGGTGAGTGTTGTCTACAATTACTATCAATTCTATGTATATTTTCCTACTATGAAGAACAATTTTATCAAAGACACTTTCCTAGCTCATTAAATATTCTTCAAAAATGTTTGTGCTATAAACATATAGGCATGACTTAAATATATATTGGCTATTTTAAGTTGTTTTTGCTGTTGTAAATAACACACTGATGAACAAGCATTTCTCCCAGGGACTTAAAGCCACCATAATGGCTTTACGAAAAGAAAGTACTTTTTTTTTTCTCTTTTTGGTAGTGGGAATCAAATTCACAGCCTTATGTTTGCCAGGTAGGCACTATGCTACATCCCCAGCCCTGAGACAGTCTTTTTGCAGCAGTATAGCATTGTCCTTTAGAGAGAAGCCATAATAGTTTACTAAATCTCTCACTTCTGCTTCTTCTATGCTCTCATTATTTGACACAGCAGGATGTGGGATATGCCTGACACATGGCTAATTCTCCCAATATATGGTAGCTAATAGTATTTCACCAGTCACAAGTCTTGTGCATTGTGGCAGCTAGCTCAGGATGTCTCTGGCAACGGCAATATTCAAGGAGACAGAGCAAGAGCCACAGACATAATGAGAACATCTAATCTGACTTAATATCACCACATCTTGCACTATGTCAGTCATGTAAAAGGTACTTAACAAAAGTAAGAGGAATAACTAAGGGAATGAATGAATTATAAATGATAGAGTAGCTACCTGGTTTAATTCATGTAGGCATGAGACCAACTTCATCTCCCTCTTCAGCTCCCCCTCTCCCTGTTCCTCTGGAAGGAGTCAAACACATCTGTCCTTTGTTAGCTGGAACTGTGTCATACACCTCAACTTAGGGGCTAGAGCTTAAAGTCAGGCTCTAACATTAACTGCAGTGTATCTTTATATCAAAAAACTGCTCATAACATTCCCATTATTCTATTAGACTGTTCCAGTGAGAGAAGGAAGCAGAGTGATCAACATCCTTCCCCTTTACGTACATGAGTCCCTGAGGTCTAAGAAAGTGAAACCATTTTTCAGACCAGGAAATGACCTACATAGTTCCTCTGGCTTGAAAGGTTTAAGTCTGCAATGTCTTCTTCTGACTATTTGCAGGATGCAAACATGGTCCCCCACCAGCATCATCACTATGCTGTGCCCCTCTCTGCTCCCTTTCTCTAGGTGGGCTCTGCTGGACTAAATGAAGGATTTTTGGCAGCAGAGGGGGCTGCTGAGCCTAATCCAGCTTCTGCAAAGTAAGGACGCCCACTGCCTGCTGAGCTGCAGTTTGAGATGAGGATTCATTCTCAAGGTCTCTTAGGAACAAGTAATACAAAATACTCCAGGGATCTATAATACAAAATATATCTAGGAGAAATGTGTATTCTGCTCCTTGGTCAGCCAACATCAATCGGTCACCCCAGGAAAGTGCTTCACTGAAATGTAAAAAGAGTTCTAGTTCAAAGGTTCTCAAACCTGGCTCACATCAGAAACCCCTGTACTAAAAGTGCACAATCTGTGACCCTCCCTCCCAGACTTATGAAACCAGCTTCTCCAGGTTGAAACTTGGAAATCTCTTATTTTATAATTTAAGCACAGACATATTTAGGAATAACTGAACTAGATTAACTGGAAGATTCTTGTTTTCACTCAAGACAGATATGCCAAAATGTTTCCATAAATTGCTAAGGTTTTGTTCTTGATTTATTGGTACTGATTGCCTAGAGACCTGTCTCAAAAACACTGTCTTGCAAAGATATAAATGAGCCCCAGATGGAACCCACTTGTGGAATTTTATGTTTTCCTTTAACTTAAAAACTATAAAAAGTTAAAAGAAATGGGTAAAATTAATCTTAATAACATTACTCAACCAGCCTATCCAAAATATTATTTCAATCTGTACTTCTTAGAGATATGTGTTTAATTATTATCTTACATGCAAGTTCAACCTGGTGTGTAGTTTATCTATAGAACATACTCGAATTCAGACTAGGTAACTACATGTGACCAATAGTTACCACATTAGACAACACCAGCAGCCACATCAAAACAGTCCAATCAGTGCCCCACAAGGGCAGGGAACTGGAGCAGAAGTACATGTGCCATATAACCATCAACACTGTACAGAGGATGCGAAGTTACCTCATTTTAGTTTTCTAAAAAAGATAAAAGATAAAATTCGGAGTTAATCATCTCGGACTTATTCATAGAAAGAAGGCAGGAAATCAAAACCAGTAGTTAGTGTTTAGGAAAATCACAAATGAATGTCAAACATACTTAACAAAGATACAGCCAAAACTAGGGGTAAAATAGACTCCAGTACTGGCATTTCTAAATTGTATCTATGCTGTGTAGTATTTATGTCATGAACATAAATTTTCAGTCTCAGGATCAATGTAATAGGTCAACTGAAATGTTACTGATTGATTTATACGGCATTATAAGTGTGACTAAATTTCCACTCTGAGACAGCCAGTTGATACACTGCAGAAATGGGGCAACTCTGACCACTACAAAAATGTAATCAAGTAATAATAATAGATCATGTATGATTTTTAAAATCATTTTAGTATCTATTTTCATATGATCCTTATAACAATCCTATGAAGCATGCAGATCGGATGCACACTTCTATTTTAGACTCAAGAACTGAGGTTCAGACAGAGGGTATGTGTTTGCTTAAGTTTCAGAGCTAGTCAGTGAACAACAGCTTAGTTTCTCCATATGAATCTCTGGTCCATATGGGAATTCAACCTTGGCCTCATTATCAGCAAGCTTTCGCCAGCTACTTACCTGATGCAGCTATAAATATCGTTAATTCGCTTTTCAAAGGCCTTTCCCCCCTCTAATAGATTAAGTTCCAGTTAGCTCCCATCCACCCTCTACTGCATCTGCCTTCTCTAATCATCTGTCTCCCTGGAAGGTGTAAATGCCTTTGCCTCAGGCAAGGATGCCTTTTCCACAGCACCATGTGGAGCTGCAGGCCAGCTTTTAATGTGGGAGCCACATTTTTCTGCTATTTGAGAGTGAAGATAATTTGCAAAGTCATTCAAGGCATAGAAGGGTTTTGAGCAAAAATGTGAAGGGACGTGATAAGATGGGGTTTAAGAGAGGTGAACAGTTGAACTGGAAAGGAAGAAGGCCTAAAATTAGAAAGAAGAATAACAATAACAAAATGGTCAGTATCAGCCTGACTTGTCACTCAAAGCCTTGCCTGTCCGACTTACTAAAGTTACCATCCCATCAACCTCTATCAAATCAGTGTCCTTTCACTTCTGCGTTACATGTCATTTAAATATTTTTATTTGTTTATTATCTGTCCTTATACGACATGGAATATGAGATCTATAAAAGCACAAATCCTGTCTTGTCCACTGTTCTATCCATGTGTATTAAAATAATGCCTGAACCCAAAGCAAGCACTCCATAAATATTACTTGAGTGAATGAATGAGCATTTACCCTGTGTCGGGTGTTCAGGTAAGTATTTATTGTGGCTTACAGGTTATTTCACTGAATTTTTACACTGTTTCAAGAAGTAAATTTTATCACCTACATTTTACAAGTTCCCACTAACTAATGTGAGGTGGTAAGTTTATAATCTGCATATTGTAACGTCACTAATAATTTTCTTTTCCCCAAATTCAAAACTCTTCTCTCAATGAAACCTTCCCTTGGTGCATTAGTTGAAGACTGCCAACTCTGGTTTTCTCCTAGAAAACACCTCTTTCATTCCACTCGTTTGGTCATCACCAAAAGTCCTCTAAATACCAACTATATGCTTGGTCACTCTCCTAAGGATTTCAGGTTACAGCCAAGCAGAAATTGGGAAGGGTCTCAATGTGCTACTGGAGGTTGTCTCCTCACTATTTCTTTTCAATCTCCTCTACTGATTCATCCATAATTTATCTCAATCCCTCAAATATGATTCCCCTGAGGTCCATCTATAGACTTTCCTCTCTATACATTTTGACCTGAAGATTTCATTCAGTGTTCCCTCTTGCACAGACACCTCTCTGTACATGCCTTCTTAATATATATTTATCATGTCAACTTTTCTCCTAAACTACCAACCTGCATTCCTTTTCCACCAAAACATGCTACCACCAACTTATTTCAACTCAACAACTCTAAAATGAAATCCAACATGTTTCAATTTAAAAGTTTTCTCTAGAATTTGAGTTACAAACCCAAATGAAAGCCAGGCATGGTGTTGTATGGCCACAATTCCAGCTACTTGGGAAGATGAAGAAGGAAGACTGCAAGTCCTCAAGGGTAGTTGGGGCAATTTAGCAAAACTCTTTCCAAAACTTCAAAAAGGCTGAATCAGTAGCACAGTGGTAGAGCATCCTTGGTTCAATCCCCAGTATTGAAAAAAGAAAGGAAGGCGAATCCTTGGCCTAGTGGATTCAGGGGAACAGAATGCACAGATTAACAGCGCAAGTGCAGAGACCAACAAAGCATTACAAGGACCCATGTAGGTCTACTCAACAACTTGACCCCCTCTGTCACAGGAGAGATAAACTTACTTCCTTGACAGTCACCTATAATCAGAGAAACAGTAACTACCTACTCATTCTCTTTCAAAAATGAATGCTGTGTATGATTAATTAATCTTAGCTTGGTGATGAAGGAGATGCAAGGCAATAATAGGATTATCTCGTATTCACCATCTCACATCAATCTTTAGATGTGTTCTATCAATCACGGTCAATAAATGTCCTCTCTTTAGACTATACAAAAATATGAATTTAATTTTGACCAAACTTGATCTGAATCAAGCTGAAAAACAACTGTTTACAATGCTATACTGCTAAGGTGAAAGTCATGGTTCAGTCCCTGTAGGCCAGTTAACCAGGCCTTGGGTAGTTCCTGATTTCTTCCCTTGTCAAAGTTATGCATTTAACTGTAAATGTATACTATTCAGTTTTTGTAAAACCAAATCAAAGTGAAATATACTCTCAATATTAAGATGTCAATTCTCTCTCAAATTCATCTACAATTAAATATAATCCTTACAAAAGCATAGTTCTTCATAGAAATTGACAAGGCTTTTCAAAGTCGTACAGAACTGCAGAGGATACATGAATAATTTTGAAAAAGTAGAATGAATTAATACAACTCACACTCCCTGATTTACTATAAAGCTATCATAAATAAGAAAATATTATGGTGAAAAGACATAGCTATAAATCAATAGAATAAAATGGAAATACCAGGCCAAGGATATAGCTCAGTGGTGCCATGCCTGCCCAGGAAGCACAAGTCTTGAGTTCAATCCCTGGTACCATAAATAAATAAATAAAACACATATACACATTCAATTCATTTGAAGTGGATATGTCAGATGATTCAAAGGGGAAAAGATCTTTTCAACAAATGGTATTGCAAAATAAACTTCGCCTTTAGTTTAGATCTTTTGAACACACACAAAAACTCCTTAAAGTTAATCATAAAGCTAATGTAAGAACATAAACTACTGCTGGTAGATAGATACTCATAATGGGAGAAAAACTTTGAAAAATTGAGCAGTTTCTTAAAATGTAAAATATACCAGTTACATAATTCAGGCATTTGCTCCTACCTACATACTCAGTGGGGAAAAAAAAGGCATATATTCTTGCAAAGATTTGTATGCAATTGTTCACAATAGCTCTATTTGTAATGGCCAAAAACTGAAAACAGCACATTTGTCCATGCCTCACAAGCATGGACATCACAGCTGAATGGACAAACTGGAAATCCATACATTGGATTTCACTACTCAGTAACGAATACAGACAAAAAATTATCAAAATAATGACACCGAGTTAAAGAAACCAAACATTATATATTACATGATCCCACTTATCTAAAATTCTATGCCCTTGGAGATCCAATGGTACAATCGGTTAGCGTGTGGTACTTATATAAAATTCTTTGGTCTTTTTTTTAAACACAGTTGTCCTTTTCTCGCTGATTTTGAAAGATCTTCACCTTTTTAGGTAAACATTTCCAAATATTTCTACATACCCTGCAATATTCTTTTTTTGGGGGGCGGGGGCAAGGTCTCGCTTTGTAGTTTAGGCTGATCCTGAACTCAGAGAAATCCTCCCGCCTCTGCCTCCCAAGTCTGGGGTTATAGGCATAAGCCACCATGCCCGGCACAGTGGTATGTGGTACTAGATTGCTGAATGCTGGTAGGCATGAGTCTCCACACTTGGCATTGTAGTATGTGGTTACCGGGGATCAAACCTGGGACCTTGCACTTTCAAGGCAGGCGCCAGAACCACTGAACTAAATCCCTGCAGTATGCTTTATAAATTGCTTTATATCATTCTTTTATTTTGTTTTGTCTTTGTTATACCACCTTATTTTTTATAATTTAACATTTTACAGTGTACTATGATCTTGGAAAATATAATTTTGAATAACAAAAATTCTCTAAGAACACTTAATTGATACTGATAATGAGATTCAGAATTCCAAGTGAAATTCTTAGAACCTAGTTGACCAAAGGATGTTAAAAATGAAGCACTCTTCCATCATCATGCCCCTTTCTTCCTTCTTTTTTTTTTTTTTTTTTTTTTTTTGGTACTGAGGATCAAACTCAGGACCCTGTGCTTGTGAGACAGGAACCAGAACCACTGAGCTAAATCCCCAGCCCCTCTGCTCCTTTCTTTATTCATAATCGACACTCCTACTTGATCACAAATCCTTCCAAAAGCCAGATGTAACTTAGTTTTCTCTGTGTATCATTCCAGGCAGCTGCTACCAATCAGGGTTACTATGTAAGACCCATTTGGCACCTTAGCTCTAGTTCAAACTTCCCTAAATAAAGAATAAAAGCCATATTGATGAGGTGACTTCATGTGGCAAGTTAGTTCCCAAGCCAGAGCTCAAAGCAACCTTCCTGTCTTCTAGGTCTAATGGTCTCTATGTTTTACCCTTTATATCACCTCCAAAAGCAGCCCTCACAGCACATCCAGTGAAGATCCTTTAACCATGGAATAACAGTACAAGTGTTTAAATGACAACACTATGTCCATAACGACCTAATAGGTTTAAAGCTAGATTAGGAAGGTACCTAAACAAGGCAAGGTGGCCCATGCCTCTAATTACAGCTCCTCTCAGAGGATTGAGGGAGGAAGATGCTAAGTCCAAGGCCAGCCTTGGTAACTTAACAAGATCCTGTCTCAATTTTTTTTAAAAAATTAAGAACTGGGATGGTAAGTCAGTGGTAGAACAACCCTGAGTTCAATCCCTGGTACTACAGGAGGCAGGGAGCCTCGTTAGACAATCAAAAATTCATAGAGACTCTAAAAGCACGACAAATCCAAGAGTAGAGAACCTGTCTCAGAGAGAGATCCATATGAAGCTGAAAGAAATACGAGATAAGGTATCTGCAGGGCCAATGAAAAATAAAGGTCTTCTCAAGTAGCATACAACATTTAAGGCAGTCTGATGTGTGTGTGTGTGTGTGTTTAAAATAAATTGTTGGAAATGATAATGGAGAAGCACCAGGCTAACAAAAAGCTAGCTTCTTTTTTTTTCTTTGTCCTTCCTGCATTCATGCTCTACTTTCCCTATAAACTAATAAAACCAAATATTTGAGGATGATTGATTCTAAGGATCACTGTATTATTAGTCAGCTGTGATCACTGTATTATAGATCATCCTGAGAGCTCACACAGCTCCAGCCAGAGCACCTACCATGTTCCCATCTCACCCACTCCACACAGACTTCCCAGATTCCCACCTGACCCATGGACACCTGCCTGTCCTCTTGTTCATCATGAGGCCCTGGTTATGTCCCACCACCTGTTATCAGCAAGGATCTCTTTACAGGGAAGTACAACCTGCTCCTTCTTTATGGGCACAAACTGTGCATTTTCCTTGTTCCCATACCAGGCAGCACCTGGCTGACACAATCACTGCTCAGAAAATATCTGCTGATTAAATGGTGAAAGGAAGAACTCAAAGAAACTTCTGAGTCTGACTTTCAAAGCACCCTTTGGAAAAACATAGTTTCTTTTCCTCAAAGGCCTATCTGATTGGGTGGTATACCATTTCTGGAAGGTTCTATTTAAAGTGAAGAAGCGTTATTTTGAATTGCCTTACCTGTTTTAGTTTTGTAAGTGATTCCAATTAATATGTGTATTAGCTATGGATTTCTAGTTTTTCTCAGTAGAGCACTGTGGTAAGAGACGCACAACTGAATGTGTTTTGTCTTTTATCACAAAAGCTATAATTAGGGATAGAAAAAAAAAAGAAATGGGGAAAGAACTAGAGAAGAATCTGATAGGCAATAACCTGAGTTCACTGACACATGCAGATCTTTGGAAGAAGTATTTCTAAATTTGGGGGAAACTGCCCTTTCCTTCCCAGTAGGTTACCAGACTACAGAGTATACCCAGTGAATTTCACACATTCCCCAAATTATTCACTGTTTTTCTGAAATTCAAATTAACCAAGCATCCTGGGTTTTTTTATTTGCTAAATCAGGCAACCCATCCCCAGGAGAAAGTGACAATATCTGAAGATATTTTTGCTTGTTGGGACTTAGAGAGTGCTACTGGTATCTGACAGGCAAAAAGCAGGAAAGTTGTTAAACATTCTGCACTGTAGTCAGTCTTCCACAGGGAAGAATGATCTGCCCCCAAAGAAGCCTGATTTAAAAGGATACTTTTATTGGCTCAGGTTGTAGCTGAGTTATAGCCTTTGCCCAGCATACTCAAGATGCTGGGCTTGATGGGAAAAAGAGGGAGAGGCACAGAGGGTAACAGACAGACACAGGAATATGTATTGGCAAATATATTCAATTACCACTCTGAAAACATGTTTACTAAAGCCTTTTTTTCTTATAAATCTATAAACTAATATAAACTACAGCTTTGTAGGGCAATTTCTACAGCCCTGGAAAGATACAACAAAATTTAGACCACATTAGAGGTAGGGGGATCAGAAATATTAAGTAATTTTTCAGGATCCCATAGAACCCACAGACAGAATTAAAAAACCACAACTGCTCAACATCAACACATTGTTCTTCCAGTAAAGCCTACCTCTCTGCCCTTCCACTGCTCAGCTCTCACTATGCTCAGAATGGGGCAATTGCAAAGGATTTTAGTTTTCAAGAGGAGATCAAAAGTTTTCACAACTGATTAGCATCCAGAAAGCAACAGACTCCTTTAACCTTGAGATGCAAATAACCAAAGATTGTCAAGGGATCGGAAGGGCGGGTGGATTTGATGGAAGATCAAATTCCCGACATTTCCAGGGCAATTAGTTTCACATGCAAAGTCACAGGAAGGGGCTCCCCATTCTCCACAGACTCTAAAGCTGTGATAAGACTCTGAGCTTTACAAACTTGGACTAATTGGGCTGTACCTACCCAGAAGAGTTCATTACTGTTATCTCTATCTTGTAGAACAGAAAAGGAAGATAGAAATTCTTCTACTCTACCACTGGCACTTGTCTCTTGAATATTTCCCACTTCAGATCACTATACATAAACTCCAGGTACAGAAGGCTGGGATTGCTCTGTTGATTATTCATTCTAGTGGGAAGGAAAGGTCTGGAATTAACTCAAATCTCTTTTGCAGGGAGCTCTTAAAATTCTACTTGAAGGTGAGCTCTGGCTTCAACAAGGTTTAAAATGGTGCAGTACTTATCTGACGGTTAGGGAAACCGAGGAGGAAGTTGCTGTCAATTCCAGCCAAGACTCAGGAGCACAAGCTAAATTGATTTTGAAAGATCTGATTGCTAAACTGCTCTACTCCCACAGGCAGCTGGGGAGAGGGCCACCACTACTCCGGATGTGCCATTGCAGTCCAGTTCCAGCCACGTGGCCCATTGCATTTGGTGACTCAAATGCAGCTTGTTGTCACAATGGATTTTTCCACTTCTGAACATACAGTTACACCTGTCTTTTGTTATAATCCTGGTTCACTGATGGGTGGCACATCAGCCTTTCTGGGGCCAGTCACTGACTGAGAAATCTTTCACTGGGAAACTACCTGACTGGTGTGGTATATAATGACCCCAGACTATCAAGGGCTTTGACCTTCATGTTCCCTGTCCTCCTGCACTGATGAGGCTTTATCTTATTGGCGATGTCATCCTACTTCCTCCATCAGCTGAAGGATACTATTTGCAAAAACTTGGCCTAAATAATGTAGCTGAAGATGTTGGTGGAATCCATGTTCACAGGACCAACTCCCTATAAAACAGTTCACTGGCTCAGACAGCATCTTCACCATTTTGTCCATGAACATTTCATGAAGAAAGTAGGACAGGCAGTCCAAGGCCTTAAAATATTTCTATATGACAACCCTTATCTAGAATGACAATGTACAGTCTTTAAGAAAAAGATCTACCAGCTCCCACTTTATTTGTTTTGTACCCTTCCACAAAGTTTTTGGGATTTTGGTGGGGAGGGTTGGTCCTGGGCATTAAACTGACAACCTCTGCATTGAGTTATATCCACTACCCTTGTTTTTGGTATGATTTTATTTCATTTTATTTTTTTAAATTGAAATCTTTATTGGTACATTATGAAAACACGTTATCACTGCATTCAACATTGAGAGTTTGTACCAGAATATGACACGACTTGATTCTCATTTATTCCCCTTTCCCCCCGCCCTGCAATACCCCACCCCCTATATATATACTCTTTATTTCCTTTCTTCTTTATTACTGTCACATCCTTTTCCCCCTTGTTATTCACTCCTACACCCTCTTTCCTTTGAAATATTTTCTGTCACATCCTTTTCCCCCTTGTTATTTACCCCTACACCCTCTTTCCTTTGAAATATTTTCTATTCACAATATCAACTATACATACTACAACTCATTTATAAAGAGAAAAGATACAGCATTTACACATTTGTGACGTATTTATTTCACTCATGAGGATGTTCTCACGGTACATCCATTTGAGTATGAATGACTCAATCTTATCATTTTTAATGGCAGAGTAATACTCTGTCCTAGAAAAGAACCACATCTTCTTTATCCAGTCTCCAGTTGATGGACATTTGGGTTCTTGCCAAGATTTAACAGTCATAAATTGAGCTGCTAAAAACGTGGGTGCACATATGTCTTTGTGATATGAATCTTTTAATTCTTTTGTGTATATACCTAGCAGAATGATGACCGGGTCAAATGGGACCTTCAATCCTAGCTGATGTCACAGAAGTCCCACTGTTTCCATTATTCTGCTCTCCCGTGCATCTGGCCATCGCCACACATACAGTAAACCATCTCTGATACTGGCAGATAACACTACCATCCTCAAAGGAGAGCCAGAAGGCCACACACTTCCAAGGACCTCCCTCAAGGGTCTGCTGTCATCATTCTTTTGCCCCTACTAGTATACACATCAGTATGAAACCTCCAGTTTACCAACACTCTTCCTTCACAGGCTACTATACAGATGTTCATTTGTGACATAGGCAAAGAAGGAAAACTACTTCCCTTACTAGGACCCAATAAGCCAACAGTTCATCAAAATTTATCAGATGAGCACACTGAAAGGAGATCCAGGTGAAAGAACTCGGATGGGAAACTCTTGATGAGA
This sequence comes from Petromus typicus, assembly GCA_004026965.1. Taxonomy (NCBI): domain Eukaryota; kingdom Metazoa; phylum Chordata; class Mammalia; order Rodentia; family Petromuridae; genus Petromus; species Petromus typicus. Next base: position 25,484 of record PVIR01008967.1, on the reverse strand, counting down.
TCTTAGGGAGGAAACACGTTATGCATCAGAAGCAAACACCTCTGGGAGCCATAATTATTGTGGGGATGAATGAGGGCTCAACAGCTAGAAAGTAAGATGGTAAGATTCCCAAGGCTGAGGGCAGAGTTACAGAAAGGTCAGCTGCTCCCATTTCCCCTTCTTATAGCTGGGAACCTGCCTTCCTGAAGAAGAGACAGCAGCTGTCTGGCTGCATATGCATATTCATGGCCCCACACTGCTGCAGACAGAGACGTGGCAATATTTTAAATCTACATTCTCTCTTTCTGTCAGGAGCTTTCAAACTTTTGCTATCAAATTGTGAATGGCAAGAAGTTTGAAAGGAGAAATTATAAACTTCTTGGGCTTAAAAAGTCATAAATGTTTTCATATGCTAGGACCAAGGGGTAAGGAGGGTTCCCTGAGGGGCTTTTTTATCATGCTCCTGTGATGAGTCACTTAAAGAAACAAAAGAACTCCAGCAAGTAATATATAATGTACTATAATTATAATGTATACCACAACAACACAAGATCCCAAAGTTTTGTATAATCATTACTTCTGGTGGGCTGAAGCACTTGAAACATCAAATGTAATTTTTATTGATTTCCATGAATGGTATTGACATTTGGCATATTATCTCCCCAGTGCTAACACGCCTAAATATAAAAAGAAAATAAAGGTAGCAAGATACTGTAGGATCCCTCTAAAATCTCAGAGGCTTAAGAGAGACCAATGTGAGAAGCTGTCACTCAATGCCTGGATCTTCCAGTGGGTTCTACCAATGGAACCAGTAAATAAAGGAGAAAGCAGCAGCATCAAGAAGATAATCCTGCATCTAACCAATAGTGACTCACATCACTGCAGCTCACATTACATATGTGGGAACTGGTCTGTGTCCTGAAATCAATGCAAAAGGGGTAAACAAACATGGTTCCACTATGTGCCCAAGCATAAACAAAATGGATCAGTGAGCACTGGTCTCCAGCACAGCAAACACCATTAGCTTTGGCATCTAGTCAGTTTCACATTGGGTAATTTCTCAGCATGGCACAATGTACAATGCAGACATGGCTGCATTGAGAAAGACTGTTATTCACAGAAGCCACAGAAATCATAGTTCCTTAGATTGGCACATCTTTGGCAGGTGTGCTGTCACTCTGTATTTCCTGACCACAGTAGACAAAGCTAATTAACCATGACATTCCCTCCCCCATTACTCCACTCATACTGGCAGAACTCTTCTCAGTATAGAACTACACACATTAGGGACACACTGATTAGAGGTTGGCACACCAAATAAAATATCCCAGATTTTTTCTGTCCCTCATGTTACCCAAGAGAAAATTGGAACTTAGGGAAATATAGAATAACTTCATTCATTTACTGAGAGAAGTTATATGTGTCCCTACTATATTCTAGCTGTTATCCAGAACTCAGTCAACTTCAAGTCAGACTCAAATCTGCCTTCAGGAAGTCAGATAAGTGGACAGTTAATTGTAATAGCATGTAACAAGTGATAAGAAAAGGGCAAGATATTATGAGAAAACATGACTATGCTAAAGAAGAAAAATGTAGCTGGACATGGTAGCTCATGCTTGTAATCCAGGCAGTATAAGGCTCAGAAGTATGAGCCCAAACTGAGAAAAACAGGAAGTAAGATCCTATCTCACAGTAATAAACAAAAAGGGCTTGGGATATAGTTCAGTGTGAAGGTACTGGGTTCAATCCCAAGTACAACACAAAAAGAAGGGAACAGGGCTGGAGATTTAGCTCAGTGGTTCCTTCGAGCTTGATCCCTGGTAATCACATATCACAATGCCGTGCGTGGTGCCTCATACCTGAAATCCTAGCACTCAGGAGACAAAGGCAGGAGGATTACTGAATTGAGGCTAGCCTGGGTGACAAAGTAAATTCAGGGCCAGCCTGAACTACAAAGGGAGACCCTATCTCAAAAAAATAAATAAAAGAAGGGAACAAAGGAAGAGGGGAAGGAAAAAGAGGGAAGGAGGAACAGAAGGGAAACAGGAAGGAAGTGGAAAAGAAAATGGAAAATAATTATTCTGATATTTGCTAAAAACGATTTTAAAAGATTTTATCCAAAAGACTATTGTAAACAGCATTGCGGCACACCCTTGTAAGCTCAGCACTCTGAGAGGCTGAGGAAAGAAGTTAAAAGGGGTAAACCTCAACTTAAAGTTAGGGGTAAACCCTAACTTAAAAGGGTTAGGTTAAACCTCGCACGAGCAATTTAGTGAGACCCTGTCTCAAAATAAAAACTGGGGGGTGCCAAGGTTCAATCTCCTGTACTGAAATAAATAAACAATAAATAATAACAACTGTAATAGAGCCTTCCTACAAAGGAGAAAGATTGAGCATAACTCAAAATATAGGGAAAAATGAAAATTTATGACCAAGAAGCAAGATAGAGATGACAGTACCTACGAAATTACAGTACTAAGAGTGTAAGGTAACACTTGCCCGAATGACCTAATTAGATTCTTGCTAAAGGAAGGTCAGGATGACCAGATATCAAGGGTAAGAAGTTCTTTCTAATCTGTGTTAACAGAATTTTTGCTAAATCTGGGTGATGAGGGTCTGGACAAAGATGGACATGGAATGCTGAGGTATTGAGGACACAGCCTGAAGGTGAAGGTCAGTTTCTGTCAACAGTGACAACTAACTACTCATAGGAGAAGTAGACAAAACATGCAGGGGAAAGAACCGTGCATCTATTAGGAGTCATGAAAAATCAGCAGACTTTCGCTCAACAAGGATGAAATAGAAGAGCACCTAAGGACTTGGATGCAGTGGTGCCCGCCTGTAATCCCAACTATTTGGAAGGCTGGCAGGAGGATCACAAGGATGTAAGCCTGGGCAACTTATTAATAGTCTATCTCAAAATATAAAATTTTTAAAAGGGTAAGGGTATAGCTCACTTATATAACATGAGGTCCTGGTTTTAATCCCTAGTACCACAAAAAATAAAAATAAACGTGCACCTCAGGCAGAGGAACCAGTTTGTATAAAAGCCAAAAGATGAAAATGATGACAGCATGTACAGAAAATAGAAAGGAATTTTAGCCTTAATAAAAGCTCACAGTGTAAAGAGATGGAATTCACAGTGTATCAATTAGCTACTGCTGTGTAACAAATTGTCTCCAGATTCAGGACATAAAATCAAAAATGGCATTTTTATTGCTCATGGGTTAAGGGGTAGTTTGAGTAGCTCTCCTCTCAGCTAGGCTCATTTACATGCTGGCAGTCAGTAGAGTGCTGAACAGGCAGCTCTGTGGTGCATGTCTGGGTCTCAGCTACACATTAGTTTAGGACAAGCCTTGGCTGTGACATCTGGCCTCTCTTTCAAATTTTCTCCTAACATCTGGCAAGCTAGCCTGATCCTGTCCACATAGCAGTGGCAGGGTTCCAAAAATTAGCATAAGTACTCTAGGTTTCTTGAGATCAAGGCTGAGAATTGACACAGTGCCACCTCTGGTATGTTTAACAAACCAAAGCAAGTCCAGCCCAGACTCAAAAGACAGGAAAATGGGTTCGGCCCCTTAACATATTATATTTGCAAAGCTTTTGAAGAGAAAAAAGAAAACTCCCTCATTCTCAGTCTCTTATCAATATACCACAGACATAGCAATAGTAAGAAGGAAACTTAGGCAGATAGGTAGGTTAAAATCATGGAAAAACTTTGTTCACCTCACAGTCTAGAGAGCTATGGAAGCAAGAGGATCAGCATGGACTCTACAAAGGTGTTGCTTCAACATAAATGATAACTGACAAAGACCTGGAAATAGCAGGAGAGAAGGAGTGCCGTGATTAGATTTCAGAGGTAACCAGGCTTATATTACCCGTTACAGGGTAAAGGAAGGGAACCATGTCAGAGTCCATCACTGGTGAGTGGCTGAGTTAGATAAAAGCACAGTCTTCTACATCCCAATCTGATATTGCTAGTGCTCCCCTGAATATAGTAATCTAAATCAGGGATTCTTTTCCATCCATATTTCTTTGGCTGCTTTCTGAGGCCATCACCAGGAAACAATGGAACCAAGGTCATTCGAAGAAATAAACCTCATTAGGATATAAAACCTAGTTTATCACACTAACAGTCAAAGATTGAAGGCTTTTAAAAGATAAGGAAATGACGATAGACACTAGTACCTAGCACACCTACCTACTGTGGTCTAGAGAATCATTAACCATCATTAGATAAATCATGGCCATTGCTGGCTCATGTGAGAAACACCTCAGGAGCAAATCAACATAGGCCATTTGGAATATTCATCCTTTTGATTTTCAATGTGAGATGCATTTATTACTTTATGTCTATGCTGGGGATTGAACCCAGGGCCTCCACACTGAGCTTCATTTCCAGCCCTTTTTAAAAGTTTTTTTTTTTTAATTTTGATACAGGGTCTCACTAAATTGCCCAGGCTAGGATAGCACTTGTGATCCTCCTGCCTCAACTTAGAGTGCTAGGATTACAGGCGTGCAATACCACATCTGACATGAGGCTCACGTTTGAAATCGTTTGTTCTCTACCCAGAGCATCTCAATCCTTTGTCACAAACTTTCAGCTTCAGTTCAGCCTCAGTTGCTTTTGTGAATGACTATAATTCTGAAGAACAGAGCTCCTCACAAACAAATTTATGCAAAATAAATATTATCTACATTCTATCTGATTTTTGCAACCACACCCTCCAAATCTAGCTAAATTTACCTAACTGATTTTGTATGTCACAGTGACCAAAAGAAAATATTTCTATTTACAACTGGAATTTTGAAATCTCTGCCTTGACCATATACAGCCCTCCAAAGCAAAGTGATTCAATAAACACATACACAGTATTCCTCTTGAGCTAGATACAAGCCACTTGCTATTATTTCTCTTATTCAATCTACTATGATACTATATCTGTAAAGATGGCTTCTGCCTACATCTCACATGTGCACAGATAGAATCTATTTCCCCGCCTCTTAAGTCTGGTTTGAACTTATAACTTGCTCAGAGCAACAGAATAGGGCCTAGGTGACAACAGGAAATTCAACAGGCCTTGCCTTTCCTGGCATTACTCTCCTTGGAACCATGTGAATTAATGACAAGCTGTGAAATACCAATGACAACCTGTCTAAACTGGCCTGTGCAAGATTGTGTGTATACTTAGTCCCTAGCATGCAGTACATATTATAGGAAATGTAGTTTCTTATCTCATTTTCTGTGGCAAGCAGTTTCTATCCAGGGAAGGCTGGAATTAAAAATTTTGGTGTATTTTTTTAAGAATAAAAGAATAGTTTTTCTCTCTTCCTTGCTCAAAAATGTATTTAGAACCAGAGGTAATGATGGCCAGTTCAAGTGTGTCAAATATGATTACCTTCTGAAGGACAGCAGCGGGGTTCTTCAAAAAACCCTGCCTCTTACTGGGAGAAAGGGTTCACTTTGTAATGCATTCACAAGCAGCGAGAACAGAGAGGACTTTGAGTTCTGAATACTAAGTATAGTTCAAAAATTCAACTCATTGGAAAGGAGAAAGGAAAATCACAGGTTTTACAACAAAGTCACTTTTCAGGTTCTCAGAATCACTTGAAAAGACCTATTTTACTGTTTGCCTGCCAAACTTGAGTTTCTGTCCTACCAGGCTAACTGCATAGGTCTCCGTGGGTCACCAGGGCCTTGGAGGCAAAGGAATGGGGATGCTGCAGCAGGAAAAACCAGTCACACTAGTGGAGGGCAGCACAGCAGGTGGCAACTTGTTCTCTCCTTGGAGCTCTTTGAGGTTTTACAAGGAGAAAAAGGTGTCGTGGGTGGATGGGGGTAGGGTGAGGGTGGCATGACATTCTCTTGCCAAGACTCTGTGTGATAGCACTAGCAGAGCTGGTAACAGTCCAAAATTTGAATAGCCATTAATAGAAAAAGATAAGAGTGCCTGCTAACATATGACCACAACTAGGAAATACAACCATCCAAGGTCGCCACCCACCCATGACTTTGAGGCATGCCTTCCACTCTTGGAGACTGAGCTAGTATTCAGGGTACCTTCAAGACCAAAAGAAACAAAGGACGGACATAAAAAGATCAGCACCACCCACAAGCAGGTGCTTCTGCTAGGGTGGTAGGGTGGGGAAGGCTCTCCTATATCAGTTTGCTGCAACCAGTGAGTTGGGAGTTTACAAACACAATATAACCAATGAGCTGAAGCCTTTACTGTAAATGAGAAACTGTGACTCATTACTCCACGTTTGAACAAGGTCATATTTTCAGTTTTCTAAATCCACCTCTTGTTCTGTACACTGGAGGACAGTGAGAAGCTGAGAAGCAGTCATTTTTGTGGTTTCTGCTCTAAGATGATAGTGCTCATGCAGTCCTGAAAAACAGGAAGTGAGGGCTTAGGGCAGCAGCCCCTCAAAATCGCCACTGTCATCCCTGCACTATAAGCCTTTGTATCCTTTGCACTATATGCCATGGCACTATACACCAGGCTCCTCCCTCCATTTGTTGGTGGTGGCTGCTCTACATTCTCCTTCCAGTCTGTCCTCCTAAGTCTTCCTGAGCACAGAATCCACACAGCCACCCTACAGATGATGGTCTGCTATATCTGAAGTGCACTGTACAAGGAGTAGACTAAATTGGGGCTGCCCTACACAGAAGTCTACAATTTCTATCCTTTCCCAGTCTTCAGAAACTTTGATGGAGCCTTCCCCCCTTGCATGGAAAAATGAAGACAACTGTCACAGCATCCACAGAGCAGGAGAACTCAAGACTTAAGATTCCAATTTTTCTCAGATATGAATGGAAAACTCTGTTCATTCTTTGGCACCAATTCTATCACAATGAATAAACAAAGCATAAGCTAAGAATAAGCCATGGCTGTTCTTCCTCCTTTCACTTTTGGTAGAGATCAGTCAAAATCTACTGCTAGGCACAGAAATGTAAAGTTGCTTGCATGAGCTGCTAATGCTTTGTCTAATGCAATGCACGCATTAAACTCCAAGGAGCTGTAACTGTATGTTTACTTTTCAACATAATTATAATTAAATGTATTTATGTTACTATTTATGGTGATCTTTTCTAATGATTATCATTAGCTGCATTATCATATATTACCATTCACTGAAAGCTTATTTTTGTGGTAAGAGCAAGAGGATTCTGTAATAATTGTCTTTCCCACATTTCAACATAGTACTGTATTTTGTGGCTTTTTTAAAAAGGTTTCTTTGGTTTGTTTTCTTTTGTTTATTTGAGATCGGATCTCAAAGTATAATCCTTAATAAATTAACTATATAGCCATGCCTGGCTTCAAACTCATAATCCTCCTGCCTCAGCACCTCAGTGTTGGGATTACAAGTGTGTGCCACCATGTCCAGCTGTTTTTTCTATTCATTCACCTGTCCTACTAGACTTTAGCTCCCTCAAAAAAAGAAGATTATGTATATGTATATGTATATGTATAAGTATATATATATATATGAGTACATATATATGTATGTGTCTATTTTAATATCTAGTCCTCAACATCACTATTCCTTATTACTCAATAAATATTTGCTGATCTGTTCTGCTGGTTATATCAAAGAGTTTCTAATGCTTATCTAAAAGTATTACTTACAGCATCAGAAGAATAAGTAAAAATTGATCACCATTTAATTCAAACACTATCTATCACAAGTCCCTGAAAGACTTTAGAGAATATTCTTTAGAGAATATTTGCTTCTCTAAAAATCTTGTTCAAGATGCTATGATACAAAAGACAATAGAGTGGGGATAAATAAGGAACTAAGTTCAGGTCCATCACAGCCACTTTCTTACTCAGGCCACCTTTTCACTTCTCTGTGGTTCGGTTGATTCATCTGTTCAGTAAGGTTAGGCAGATCCACACAAATGACAGATTTGAAGTTAGACTGAGACAATGTTTATTGAAATATTTTGGAGAACAAAAACATCTTATAATAATGTTTTTTGGGTTTTTTGTTTTTTGGGGTTTTTTTTGTTTTGTTTTGTTTTTGTTTGTTTGTTTGTTTGTTTGTTTGTTTGTTTTTGGCTTTTCATAAAGCCTGAGACATAGTAAACGTACAACAGTTGTCCTGTTGTTAATATTATGGGCAATATAGAAAATCAGAAATGACACATAGCATTTATACTAGGAACTAAGCGTTATTCTAAGAACTTTTTCTATCTTAACTAAGCTATTATTCAAAAAATTTCATGAGGCAGATACAACTTTTATCATCCCTAACTTAGAGAGAGAGAATTGAGGCAGAGGTTATATGACTTAAGATCGGGAACAGGGCCACCAAATGGGGGAACAAGGATTTGTATACATGCAGGTTAGTTATGGAGTTTGTGAGGTTAGTCACTATCCTATAAATCACTCACTACTTAGAAATTAATATTGCATTTATTAAGAATTTAATATGTTCCTTCAGGTTGATAAACTTATAAATATTAGTATGTAGGGCATAGTGGCACATACCTATAATCCTACCATTCTGGGAGGCCAAAGCAGAAGAATCCCAAATTCTTGCCTATCTCGGACAATTGAAGAATTCAGTGTGAGCTTATCTCAAAATAAAAAATGGTGGGAGGTACACTTCAGTGTGAAAGGCTCAGATTCAATTCCCAGTACAGCCAATAAAATAAAGCAAATAAAAATAAAGTATATGTTGGTAAATATATCTATTTATTTATTTAAAATTTTACTTACACCTAAATACCTTGCTTATTTATTTATTTATGGCAATGCCAGGATTGAATTCAGGGCCATCTCCCTGAGCTACATTCCTAGCCCTTTTAGTTTTATTTTTTATTTTGAGTCCTTAAAAGAAACAGAAGTGCAAAAATAATCTTAATCTATTTTCAGTAATCATACTTAGTGATAATATTGCTATTATTATTCTGCAACAATTATACTTATTGTAGAATAAATTAAATAAGTCATTGTTAAGGGTGTTAAAAACTAAGATTTTTCATGGTTAATATGAGAAATTCAAATTATAAAGATCAAAGTAAAAGATAATAAGAAGTAGGAAAATAGATCTTTTTCATTAGGAAGGGGATCAAGAGATGGAGGGAGAAAGAGGAAGCGGCAAAAGAGGATGAAAAGAGGAACTAAGGGGAGGAGGATTTAGCTCAGTGGTGCCACGTTCGTCTTGCAACCACAAGGTCCTGAGTTTAATCCCCAGTACCAGAAAAAAATAAAATAAAAAGGAACTAAGATGTGTTTTATCCCTCACCAGTTCCACACAAGGAGTGTAAATATTATGAACTGCAAACATGGACTAGTAAAATTTTTAAAAAATGAAAGTCTATGAAGCTGACTATGAAGCTGAAGCTCAGCTCTTTTGTAATTTCTTCAATAACATTACTCCGTCTACTGGAATGATACTTTTTTTTTCCCCTCCATATTTTTACCTCCTTCATGAATATCAGAGAAAGAGGAAAACAGTTTATCCTCCTCAGAATCTTTTTTTGGCAGTACAGAATTGATCTCAGGGACTCACACATACTTGGCAAACACTCTACCACTAACCTACATCCCTGCCCAAGAATCATCTTGACATTGTTCCTTCAAGCTTTTTATTTTCTGTTAAGCATTCCTTCCAAAGAGATGGTAGCAGGGGTCTGGAAGGGCAGATCCTTACTTCCTTTATCAATCTGCTTTAGGCACAAAGGGTTGGACATAATGAGGACATTTTGGTCTGGCCTCTCATTCACGAAAAAATAAAAATTTATCTAGAAAGCTGTTTCCAAATGAAGTGATATATATGAAGATAGAAAGGCTGACATGCTGGCAGAGTGTGGGCTCCTCCATAGTTTGAACACCTCAAACCTCTAAAGTAGCTGGGGTTTTTTGTTTATTTGTTTGTTTGTTTGATTTTTAGTTCTAGGTATTGAATACAGGGCTTTTAACCTCAGCTGTATTCCCAGCACTTTTTTTCCTTTACCATTTTGAGAGAGGGTCTCAATGACTTGTTACATTACCCAGGCTGGACTCAGACTCCAGTGTGCTTGGGTCACAGGTATACACCACCAGGCCTAGTGATCCTGTTCTCACAGGACAGCAATGCTTTCCTCTCTAGCCCTCTGGTAAATTCCAAGGACTGTTCTTGCCCCAGGGCCATTCCTCTTCTGTTGCCTGTAAAAACATGCTCCCTACAGAAGAAAAATTCTCAAAGTCAGAGTTATAACATTTAGAAAAATTAGCAGAGGTGTTAGTACACAAAGTGGACTCTTTGTTGTCTTTGTGACATGGTAAATGACAGTGAAGGATCTTTACCACAGCCTGTCAATAATAGTCGAGTAAAATATATGTCTTCTAAAACCTAATATGGACAGTCAAAGAAAAGTGAATCCACACCAACAAATAAGAATGAAGAGAAAGGACTGGAAAGGCTTCCTGGTTTGTAAATTTATCTCCTTTCACTCTTCAGTGATAGTTCTCTACGTTACTATAGTTAGTTTATTTGGCTCATGGTTTTCTTTATCTCTAATTGGTTTCCCCTAGGCAAATAATCTTTCTCCTTGTAATCATGTAGTATGGTAGGTTGGGATTGATGAAGGCTGCTTTCTGTCTGTTTGGCTCTTTTTGTTCTTTTAACACTATTTTTGTTTTGTTTCTAAACAGACATCTTCTACATTCTCCATGACTGGTAAAAGACTATGAGTAATATTCTCTGGTCACATTCTAACCTGGAACCAGAAATATTCATTAAGAGAGCCCTGAAGGCCTGGTTGTTATTAAACAATGTATTACTACCTTCTCTGAGCCAGATACTAGGCTCTGGCCCTATCCCAGATAAGTAGCAAGAAATCTCATGTTAACGTTTATTGTGGTAAACATTGCTTGTGGTTGGTTGGCCTCAAGCAGGCATAAATCAGGCACTGTAAATAATTGAAAGGTGTGTGTGTGTGTGTGTGTGTGTGTGTGCGCGCGTGCGTGCGTGTGTGTGTGTGTGTGTGTGTGTGTGTGTGTGTGTGTGTTTTGTTCTGGGGATTAAACCCAAGGCATTTTATTTTTCAATGAAAGAAAGTAATTCTCTGGATAGTTCATAATGCCCAGAAAAACAAGTTTTACAAAGTACTTTTACACATACTACATTGTTTCAGTCTCATAATAACCCAGAAAAGTCATTAGACTTGGCATTATTACCTACATTCAACAGACCAGGAAATTGAGACTCAGAAGGTTTAAGTGATTGGGCAAAGTCAATGAGCTAATTAATCAAAGAGCAAAGCTCACTTCAGACATCTTAGTGTAACTCCTGACAAAGCACTCAAGTTTATGTTTATAGAGCATTTTATAATTATTCCTCCTAATGCACAGTTATCTAGGTGTCTGTGAAAATTCATTTAACCCCTATACCCACCGGAGGTATAAGTATTCTTGTGATCCCATTTGTAGATGAAGGTTTGCAAAGCTGCAGACCCACACATCTTTATAGAATAATGCTTGGAGTGCCTGTTTAGCACTTTAGCATGTATCAGTGCTGTGTTAATCAAGAATACAAATCTGATAGGTGGGAATACAGCTCAATGGTAGAAAGTTCCTTTGCATGTGCAAGGGCCTATTCAATCATGCCAAACCTCTTAGAGCTCTCAATGATGCAAATTGCCCACTGTGGCCTATGTGCCATAGGCTTGCTATCACAAGATTCTACTTCAAGCACTACAAAAAGACACACACACACACACACACACACACACATATCTGAGATCCTGAAGTAATCTCTGAAACATCCTCTGAGGAGAAAGATCAAAAGTTTTTTATTTAAACCAAGAGCCATCAATAATTCTAATAATTGTCACTCATGTTACAAATAACTCCTAAGGGGACCAGGGATTTAGCTCAGTAGTGCTGTGCCTGCCTCTTAAGCCAAGGTCCTAAATTCAATCCCCAGTACTACCAAATAAATAAATAATTTCTAAGAATAAAAATTTTTTTAGTACTGAGAATTTAACCCAAGGTCATTGCTCTGAGCTATATCCCCAATTTCACTCCATCATCACCTCTGTAAATTTTTGAGACAAGTTCTTGTTAAGAACTTTTTTTTTTCTTTTCTTTTGGTACCACGAATTGAACTCACAACCGTTACGTTTGCAAGGCAGGCACTGGCACCATTGAGCTAAATCCTGGCCAGGTTCTTGCTAAATTGTCCAGGCTAGACTCAAACTTGCAACCCTCCTGCCTCAACTTCCCAGAGTGTTGAGATTATAGGTGTAAGCCATTACACTTGGTTTAAAAGTAATACATTGATATTGACAAGGTGCCAAAATACTTCACTGGAGAAAGAACTGTCTATTTAATACATGGCCCGGGGATATGCAAAAGAATGAAGTTGGGCTCCTGCCTCAAATATATACATAAATTAATTCAGGAGGACCAATCTGAAGCTTGGTATGGTGGCATGCATTTATAATTCCAGCTATGGGAAGCTGAGGCAAGAAGGTTCCAAGTTTGAGTTCAGTCTGAGCATCTTTGCAATTTTGTAAGAGCCTTTTCAAAATTTAAAATGGAAGGAGTGAGTATGTAGCTTAGTGTGAGGTTCTGGATTTACACCCTCATAGCCCTCCTAAAAAGGAGGAGAAACAATCTTGAATATAAGACCTCTTAGAAAAAATTTAGAGTTAAATTATCAGGCAATAGATTTTACACATGACACCAAAAGCACAAATAACCAGAGGAAAAAAATAATGGATGATCTGGATTCATCAAAAGAAGTAGGTGAACTAGACCTGGTGATCCATGTTTATAATTCCAGCACTCTAGGAGTCTGAGGCAGGAGAATCACAGCCCGGGCAACTCACTCAGACTTGCCTCAAAATAAAAAACAAAGAAGCCTGAGGATGAAATTAAGCATGAAGCCCTACATTAAATCCCCAGTACCACAAAAAAGAATTTTAAAAAGTCCAGAACAGGTAAACCCATAAAGAAAGAAAGCACATTAGTGACTGTTGTCAGGGTTTGAGGGAAAAGAGGGAAGGGAAATGAATGTCAATGGAAATGACAGATTTGCGGGGGAGGGAGCATGATAATGTTCTGGAATTAGATAGTGGGATGATTGCATACTTTGTGAAGATAGTTAAAAAGAATCACTGAATTCATACTTTAAAAGACTGACTTTTGAGCCAAGCATGGTAACCATACCTATAATCCCAGAACTCCATAGATGAAAGCAAGAACATTATGAGTTCAAGCCCACCCTGGAATATACTATGAGTCGTATACCAGCCTGAGCTACTAGACTACACAGCAAGAGCTTGTCTCCAAATTAAAAAAAAAAGTTGACAGCTAAATTAAACCTTTCCTCCTTTAAGATATGGGTGTTGGATATTGCGTCCGGCCAAAGGAAACCTTAGTAGTATATTTAAAATAATATTCTTAATCAATCTGCTTGTATTATCTTGTGGCTGAAATGCAGTGTCAGGATCAAGCTGGTCTCTCTCATTAACCCCCACCTTGTCATCTTTCAGGTATTTCCCTAGCATCAAAAAGCTCTCAGGTCGGGCCGGGGATTTAGCTCAGTGGTTCCAGCGCCTCTCTTGCAAGCGCAAGGATCTGGGTTCGATCCCCAGTAACCACATAACAATACTGGGTGTGGAGACTCACCCCAGCAGCAACCAGTACCACATACCACAGTGCCGGGCGTGGTGGCTCACGACTGTAATCCCAGCACTCAGGAGGCAGAGGCAGGAGGGCTGCTGTGATGTGAGTTTGAGGTTGAGCTCAAGGCCAGCCTGAAGCATAAAGTGAGACCTTGTCTCAAAAAAAAAAAAAAAAAAAAAGCATCTCAGATGATCACTCAATTCAACACATTTTACTGAAGTGCCAGACACTTGGTAGAAAGCCAGCTGTGTGTATGGCTCTATTCTTGCCTTAACATAGCTTAGATTCTAATATGAGAAACAGAGCATTAAAAATCAAGGTAAAACAGGGATTGGTACTGTGCCTATCTTGTTAAAAATCAAGGTATTTCTCCAGCTACCACCCAACTGCGATCCATTCTGTGGGCTTTTCAGACCCAGAGCTGTGATGTTGACTTCTGGAATTGTACACTCAGACTTCTTTGCACTGAAAGGAGTCCACACAGAATGAGGCAAAAGATCAATTAACCTAATCCCCAGCTAATTTATCTTAAGCTACCACAGTTGTTATATTTTTTTACCTTTGCTTTTCCTGTTGTAGAATTTTATATAAACACTCATAGTTTTTGTCCCTAACTTCTTTTGCTCATTACTACATTTAGAAATTCATCCAGATTATTTCATATTAGTGATTTGTTCCTTTTGATAGCTGTCCTATACCACAATTTGTTCAGCCTATTGTAGTAATGAACATTTGGGTTGTTTCTAGCTTTCTGCTATTGTGAGTAAAGCTGCTAAGAATGATTCTGCACATTAGTTTGCTACAGCTTTTCATTTCTCCTCGCTAAACACCTAGGATTTATTTCTGGGACAAAGGGTAGATATATAAGAATATAATGTATTTTACATTGCAATTTTATTTATTTATATATTTATTTATTTATTGAGACAGGGTCTTTCTTTGTAGTTCAGGCTGGCCCTGAGCTCAGCCTCAAACTCACATCACAGCAATCCTCCTGCCTCTGCCTCCTGAGTACGGGATTACAGGCATGAGCCACCAAGCCTGGCACTGTGGTATGTGGTACTGATTGCTGCTGGGCATGAGTCACCACACACAATATTGTATGTGGTTACCGGAGGATCAAACCCAGGTCCTTACATTTACAAGACAGGCACTGGAATCACTGATCTAAGTCCCCGGCCCTACATTGCAATTTTTTTTTTTTTTTTTTTTTTTTTTTGAGACAGGGTCTGGCTGGCCCTGAGCTCAGCCTCAAACTCACATCACAGCAATCCTCCTGCCTCTGCCTCCCAAGTGCTGGGATTATAGGCGTGAGCCACCACGCCCAGCATTGTGGTATGTGGTACTGGTTGCTGCTGGGGTGAGTCTCCATGCCCAGTATTGTTATGTGGTAACTGGGGATCGAACCCAGACCCTTGCGCTTGCAAGACAGGCATTGGAACCACTGAGCTAAATCCCCGGCCCTCTACATTGCAATTTTAAAAAGAAAAAATATTTATGCTATTAGAAATTTAACTCATGACCCGATCTCACTGGCCTACATCCTTAGCCATTTTTATTGGTCTTTTTGTTGTTGTTTTTTTTTTTCTTTCCTAGGTTTTTTGAGACAGGGTCTCACTTTGTAGTTCAGGCTGGCCCTGAGCTCAGCCTCCAACTCACATCACAGCAATCCTCCTGCCTCTGTCTCCTGAGTGCTGGGATTACATGCGTGAGTCACCACGCCCGGCACTGTGGTATGTGGTACTGGTTGCTGCTGGGCATGTGTCTCCACACCCAGTATGGTATGTAGTTACCGAGGATCGAACCCAGGTCCTTGCGCATGCAAGACAGGCACCAGAACTACTAAGCTAAATTCCGGGCCCTGTTTGTTTGTTTTGATAGGCACTGTACTACTTGAGCTAAATCGCCAGCCCTTATTGACTGTTTTAAGACAGAATCTGGTAAGTCACTAAATTTGCCTAGGCTGGACACAAAATTTTAGTCCTCCTGCTTCAGCCTTCTAGAGTGCTAAGATTATAAACTATCAAAAAAAATTTTTTTAAAAAAAATGAGGTGAATAAATCTGTACTAATAGTACTAATACTTGCTATCTTTTTCCCTATTCCCTCCTCCCCCAGTTGGTAGTTGGATCTGATAGATCTTAACTTCCTCAGCCAAATAAGCAACCCACTACTTTCCAGAATGAATCATCAAAGATGAGGAAACTCCAGTGTTAACCCTGCCCAAGAGAAACTAGGTTTCATGTTACCATTAAAAACCAAGAGACTCAACTGGTAATTCAAAAAACTGCTAGCACACAGGAAAAGCAGCTTCAATAGGCAGATATACCAGCAAACAAAACAAAACTCATGACACTGGTACTCTATAATAACAGGGTGTTACCGGAAATGATACTTAACATTAAAAAGAAGAAACGAGTAGGTTCTAAAACTAGTCAAATCAAAACATCAAGAATCAGAGCTGCAGAAATAACCTCACTCTTGGGAGGGTTTGTAAACAAATGGTAAACCAAAATCTAGTAATTTCCAAATCCAAACTGAAACTCGGTGCTACAGAAAAATCCAATTAATACCATGGAGATCTTATCTCAGGAAGGAGGAAGTGGAATATAAAAGAATATGAAACAAATGCAAAAAAGAAAAATATACTGTCATAAGGTTCACGAAAGATTTTAGTGATACCCACTGGGCCAATGTCCATCGTTCTCTCTCATCCTGAGAAACGGCCTTGAATTTTAACCCACAGGAAAATCATAATATCAGTGTTTCCTCTTGGCTAAAGTTGTATGTACCATGTTTGGATACCTGCTTGCTCAAATTTGGATTCTAAATGCCATGAAAAACCACCGAAAATTTTTTGTGCATGTGGTAACATGTCAAATTTATGACTCAGGGGCCGGGGAGTTAGCTCAGTGGTTCCAATGCCTGTCTTGCAAGCGCAAGAGCCCGGGTTCGGTCCTCGGTAACCACATAACAATACTGGGCGTGGAGACTCACCCCAGCAGCAATCAGTACCACATACCACAGTGCCGGGAGTGGTGGCTCACGCCTGTAATCCCAGCACTCGGGAGGCAGAGGCAGGAGGATTGCTGTGATGTGAGTTTGAGGCTAAGCTCAGGGCCAGCCTGAACTACAAAGCGAGACCCTGTCTCAAAAAACCTAAAAAAACAAAAAACCAAAAAACCAAATTTATAACTCAAAGTCTCGAAGGGACAAAGTAAAGATTTTTATCATAGTTCAGATGTTTTCTTTTTTTTTAGGTTTTTTGAGACAGGGTCTCACTCTGTGGTTCAGGCTGGCACTCAGCTCAGCCTCAAACTCATATCACAGCAATCCTCCTGCTTCTGCCTACCGAGTGCTGGGATTACAGGTGTGAGCCACCATGCCCGGCACTGTGGTATGTGGTACTGCCTGCTGCTGGGCGTGAGTCTCCACGCCTAGTATGGTATGTGGTTACCGGGGATTGAACCCGGGTCCTTGCGCTTGCAAGACAGGCGCCGGAACCACTGAGCTAACTCCCCGGCCCTGTTTTTTCTTTTTTAATTTTTATTTTATTTTATTTTATTTTATTTTATTTTATTTATTTTTTGAGACAGGGTCTCACTTTATAGTTCAGGCTGATCCTGAATTCATAATGAAGCCCAGGTGAACCTTGAACTCACTGCAATCCTCCTGTCTCTGCCTCCCAAGTGCTGGGATTACAGGCATGAGCCACCTCGCCTGACACTGTGGTATGTACTACTGATTGCTGGTGGGCATGAGTTACCATGCCCAGTATTGTCAGATGTGGTTACCAGAGATCTAATCCAGGTCCTTGAGCTTGCAAGGCCAGTGCCGGAACTACTGAGCTAAATCCCCGACCCCAGTTCAGATGTTTACAGAAGACTATGGTTGATACTGGCAGTGGAGCGTGGGAAAAGCCAGAGAGACTCCACCCTTCAATAACTAGCAGCAGAAGAGCAAACATTTTCCAAGGAGCCTGAGATACTGAAAGAACCAGAAAACAGTAGGATCATGAAAGCTGAGAGAAAAGAAGAAAAGGGATGACTATGGCTTAAGAAGTAATCTATTTGTGAATAAGACAGCTTTCTGTTAAAGGCAGCAGAGCAACAGAGAGTAGAAGCTGGGGAACATGAAGTACCTACAACATACTTGCAGCTTCTTGTTTCATTTCAGGTCACAATCTGAAGTGGTCATGTCCAGCTGGAGGCATAGCTCAGAGACAAGAGTGCTTCCCTAGGAAACTGAGCTGGTCCCCCGTACTGCAAATCTTCCTTCATTCACTCATTAAAAGGCCAAATTCTGACCTTGGAAGACATGCAAATCTTTCTTCAGTATGACCCCTTGTATCAGTTAGGGTCCCAGCAGTATCAGGGTGAAGATACTCTTACCCAAAGCCTCAGGAGACAAAAGGAGGTCAGTAAGAGAAAACTAAAGACACAGAGGGATGCCTGATGCCAGCAGTGGCCACTGACCACTCCTGCCAGTGCCAAAGCAAGGAAGCACAGTGCCAAAGCAAGGAAGAACAGCAGGAAATATCACAATCACCTTCCCCTTCTTCTTCAATCCTCCTTATTCAAATGTGCACAGCCTTCTGGAAGCCAGAACCACAAGCATACATGTGTCCATAGAAGTCAGAAGGGTGTGGAGCAGAACAGAAATTTAGGGAATGGGTTGTACAAGCAAAGAACCAGCACGTCCTTATCCACCTCCCAGATTCATCTCTATCTATTCTCCTCACTCTTTTCCAGCCTCATGGGGCTTTATCTCAGTTCCAGAATATACTAAGCAGCATCTACCCCAGGCCTGGCTCAGGCCGATCTCTTCACCTACCACACTCTTCCCCTCTCTTCTCCTCTTCGACTCAAGATTACCTTTCTGCCCTTACCTCAAAGCCTTCCTGCCCCTTCCCCCAACTTAATCTGAACAAAATACTACTGTTATATATTCTCTCATAATGTTTTGGTCTTTTCTCCAATGGCATCCGTTATATTTTTTAATAATAGAGTCATCCCATCGTTATTTAATATTTCTCCTTAAGAACAGGAATTAGATGTTTTTCACAGTATTATTCTGGGAAATGAGGTGAGTCTTATGTAAATATTTATTAAAAGACTGCATGAATCCCCTCTAATACCCATTATAACATCAACCATGATCTCTAGGCACAGTTTAGCACTAACAAAACTTATCTTTAATGAGGCCTCTTGCACACCAGGCATCCATATGCTAGTAATGTAGTGTTTGTCATTTCAGTCACTCTAACAATAATCCAAAGACACAAGGACTTTTATCAGCCCATTTTTTCTACAAGGGAGCTGAGACTCAAGAGGCCAAGTCATGCAGCCTAGGGCACAGCACCTCGGTGGAGGCAGGGTGTGAACTAAGGTCCTGCAGACACCACAGCTGGTGCTCTGGGCCTATCCTGCACACAGTGTGGCTTCCTTGCCTATTTGCCTGCATGGTTGTGGTTTTTGTGAGGGTGTGTGTTTATACACATGTATTCCACATTAGGCTATATGGGGACCAGAAACCTAGAGTTGGTATAAAGATAATTTTTAACTGAAGACATATGAGATTCAACAGATGCAGAAAGGCGCCTTATTGAGTTTTCCTTATCTGACTCAAGACAGAAACTTCTGAGAAATGAAGCTTGCCATAAACTCCCTCTTTGGAAAAGCTTCTATTCCCAGGACAGAGATTAAGAGTAAATCTCATATAAGGCCCTTCCCTGGAGGAGTTTCACAGCTCTGAAGACAACAGAGAGACCATCCACAATTGAAGAGAAAAACCTTTTCACTAACTTTCTTATCTTCCATTTGTTCTAAAAACTTCACCTATCTTTCTTTAAAACAAAAACAAATTTGAAAAAACAGTGTTTTCCCACAGGAACCTTTTCTTGCTGTTTCTCTTCACAAACTAACAGGTATATAAGCCCCAACCAAACTGTACACATACCGCAATACAAACTCTTCCTTACCCACCAGCCATTGGTCAATTTAATTCACAGGCCCCCAGTATAGACATGAAAGTAAGGTTTTGTTCCCCAACTACTCTAAGTTCCTTTGAATGGCAGTGAATTTGTTTTAATCATACTGCATAGTGTGGATGCAAAGTAAATGTTAAATGTTGACTCTTTGCCAGCAGGAAAGTACGTGTAGTGCTGTTATTCTCCATCCATTTTTAGCCATATACCTTCTGTTTACTAAAGAGTAGTCTATCCATTAAACTCTGAGCTCCACTGCAGTGAGCTCTTCATCTAGAGCCCATTTCTTTCAGGGAACTGACAGAGTGAGGGACTGAGGTCACTTCACTGTAAACTCAGGGCACATGAGGTTTTATTTATTTACGATAAATCTGCTTCAAAAACTAGTGTATCCTTCCTGAGATGCACCTCAGAATTTGATTTGACTGTCACAATGGGTTCCCAGTCACCTATTAATTGCTTCACTAGTAACACTTTGGCTTCCTGTAAACAGTTTTCAGGGGACTAGTACAAGGAGCATCGCATTCTCTCTGGGGTCTTCTGTTTCTGGAGGTAGAAGAGAAAGCATCCTGAGAGGCAGGGGAATGTTTTCAAGGAAACTTCTGCCTCCATTTCTCCTTCTGTCTGTGCCTGCCTGTTCTCACAGAAGGTTTGCAAATGTGTTCCCCTTTAGA
Organism: Petromus typicus; assembly: GCA_004026965.1. Lineage (NCBI taxonomy): Eukaryota > Metazoa > Chordata > Mammalia > Rodentia > Petromuridae > Petromus > Petromus typicus. Next base: position 5,221 of record PVIR01008967.1, on the reverse strand, counting down.
GCACCTACCAGGATGTTGGAGTTGACCTACATTGAGACAGAGAAGTGCTTCTTTCCTTTTTCCTGTGATGGCCAAAGGAGGAAGTGGTTAGACCAATGGCTGTCACACCCTTCCTACTACTTCTCTTTGATCTCTTCCACCCCCAGAACAGATTGGGACAACTTTTCTCTTGCTTCCATGTCTTCCACCTCTTATGCTTCATGGCCACTCTTGGGGTCAGTCCAATATGAGATGCAGTTCAGCTGTGAGCTGTGGTACCCTTCCCCTACTCCTGCCACTTCACACATTGCTGTGGCTTATTTGAATAAGTAAGGTGAAGGGTCACCTTAATGGGGTGGAATCTAAGCGCATTACTAATATCCCTAACTTCCCCAAACCCCAGTAATGAACACAGCTAGCTTTCCCAAAGGTCATCTGGTTTTGGCCCTTGACATTTTTCATAGAAATGTGACAGCTCAGTTTGCACTGTCCCTCTCTTGGACTGAGGCATAGCCATAGCAATGGCAGGTAACCTACAGCCTGGCACCCACTCAAACCAATCATAGGCCTGTATTTAGACCAATCACAGGCTTGCAGTTGCTATATATGCAGCACTTCCCTTCCATTTCTCAGTAATGATAACATAAGACAGCTTCCTCCAGTGTACTGATCCCCTTGTGCTGCCACACATCCTGTTTAATTAAAAAAAAAAAAAAAAAAAAAAGACTCACCCCAATGACCCTATAAATCTCTTTGTGACCTATTTTTTGGATAGTATAGGCTTGGAAGGTCCTATAAATCTACTTAGGATTCTTATTGTGAGTTGGGTAGACACAGCTGTTGCATTAAAAGAAACAGCAATAAACATCAGGGAGTACTGGTGCTGAAAAGCTTCAGAGATCAGTAGCCAACAAAGATTAGCAGAATTAACCATCACCTAGCAGAGTACCTTAGTAGTAACTGGCACAAGCAGGCCTTGGAGGCATTAGCAGAGACCAGCATCGAGCAGACTCAACAGTGCCCAAAATAAGCCAGTGTTTAACAGGGACAGCTGGCAATGGCAACAACCAAAAAGCCAGTCAGCAGGGTCAATCAATGGCATCCAACTTCAACTGGAGTTGATTGGTGGTACAGGGCTTCTAGAAGAGCTGTAGTTTCTCTGTTTATTATTTCTATCTGAATCAAGCAGAAGAACCATCAGCTAGTTGGCAATTACCTGAGCCGCCTGGCTATCATCCACAAAGGGGACTGAGTTTTCACCAAGACTAATCTAACTGCAAGGGACGTTAGGTTTACCTGTGCCTGAGGCGGGCAACTCCATAGCAGCCACACACCGCTTAACTCTCTTGTTCTTTATTGCTTCTTTTTCTTTTCTGTTATTTCCCAGATCATTCTTTTTTCTCTTTTGGTCTCCCCAACCCAGCCTCTTCTGTTGAATTCAGAGAACTAAGACTAGCACATCATCTAACCAACAGCATATAAAAGCCTTGCAAGAAAAATACTTTAGAGGATTTGTTTGCCTTTTTCTTAAAATATGCATCCCTGTATTCTAACTTAACCTTACACTTGTAAATGACTGTTCCTTTTGTCTTTTAAGGAAGGCTTTCTTCTGTATCATATTTCCTTGAAAAGCTCTTCTCTCTCCCTCTTTGTGTAGTTCTACTAGGGCTACAAATCCCATAATGGCAGCTGAAGTGATACAGACTGGGCCAGAGTGATCCCCTGTGATAAGAGCCTTCACAGATGAAAGACTTCTTCCATAGATGTCTAATTGAAAAAGAAATGGTATCTATTTCTCCAGTCAGGTGGTAGCCCTATTTCTCACCAACCAGGAGATGTTTGCCTGAAAAAAGGTGAGAATCAAGGAGAAAGATATTTGCTAAATTCCCAATGCAAAGTTCTCAGTTTCCAGTGTTAATAAATCCCTTTGTTCCACTTTTAAAATTTTAGTATTTAATTTCATTTTGGGGCCTGCAAAAGTCAAACCCCAGGCCTTAGCTTCTAATCAAGCACTACTGAGCTATATTCCCAGTCCTTATTCTGCTTACACCTCTGTGCGTGTATGTTTGGTTTCAGTTTTTCAATCAGGGTCTTGCTATGTAGTCAAAGCTGGAGCTGAACTTGCTATATAGCTCAAGCTGGCCTCAATCTCCATATCCTTTGTCTCAGCCTCTGGAGTCCTGGGATAACAAGGATAAACCACCATTCCTGGATTTCACTAGTTTTAATGATGTTTCTCTTACAACCAGAGTGTAAAGAATAAACTGAATCAGTAATTTAAGAGGTTGGACAAGATAATCTGATGTTTTTAAATCTGGGCATGAATTTTTGATGAATGACATTTAGGATACTTTGATGGACCCAACCCCGAGTTTATAGAAAAAAATGCTTAAATCCATATGAGGAACTTGATAATGATGCAGAATTTAGTTAGCATTTACTAAATGCTGGACTTAACGTAAAAAGAGTTATTGTTTCACTTCATCCTCAGCACATGATCTGACTTTATTATATGTATTTACTAAATATCTATTCACTCATTTTCTACATATGTTTTATGTACAATTGTGTTCCTAGCCCCTGGCAAAGTACCTGGAACATAGGAAACTAAATACTTGAATATTGGATGACAGTCACAGATTCATTATCATTATTCATTATTATCAGTGAGTTGGCTAACATTTTTGGAGTATGAGTTTTATGCTAGATGTTAGACTAAATTCTTTTGAAATATTGTTTCAATTAACTGTTTGAAAAAGCCTTCAAGATAGATTTCCATCATCCTCCATTATGATTTTTTTTTTTTTTTTAGGTTTTTTGAGACAGGGTCTCGCTTTGTAGTTCAGGCTGGCCCTGAGCTCAAACTCACATCACAGCAGTCCTCCTGCCTCTGCTTCCCGAGTGCTGGGATTACAGGCGTGAGTCACCACGCCCAGCACTGTGGTATGTGGTACTGACTGCTGCTGGGGTGAGTCTCCACACCTAGTATTGTATGTGGTTGCCGAGGAATCAAACTCGGGCCCTTGCACTTGCAAGACAGGCACCGGAACCACTGAGCTAACTCCCTGGCCCAATCCTCCATTATGATTTAAAAAACTGAGCACAGATGTTAAACGTGGCTAGAAAGCAGTAAAGTAAGTATTAAGTTTGGTATGGGACTCACACCTATAAATCTATGAATCTGGGAGGCTGAGGCAAGAGAATCACAAGTTTGAGTCCAGCCTGGGCAATTCAGTGACTGTGTCTCAAATTTAAAAATAAAAAGAGATGGTGATGTAGCTCAGTGAGGGATCTAGATTCAGTTCCCAGGACAGCAAATCAATTGATCAGTCAACTCTGGTAACCTGGATCTAAAGTCCCAGTTCATAGCCATTATACTACACTGATTTAAATTACTTAATTCATAACAATCAGCATTCTGAATAGCAGATGCAGAATTCAGGCTATTTGATTTCTAAGTCTATACCATCTAACTACTACTCCCACTCTTTCTATCCTTGGTTTATTATCTAGTGTTCACAAACGTCAACATAAATGGTGTTCTTGGGTTTACACAATTCTGTTACAACCTTCAGTTATGATCAGAAACCAAGTACTATATCCTCACTTTTAAAGAAGATTACTAGTCAGTTGTCATTAAAAAAAAAAAAAAAAGATTCATGTCTCAGTTACCAAAACCAAAGTGCATATTTGCTTCTAGGTCATTGGGCACTGCAAGAAGCAGAAACCAAGATGGAACTAGGAATGTAGAGATACTCTTGGAGAGAAAGCCTATGAAGAGAAAAAAAGAAGAGAGGGCAAGAGTACACAGTTAAGTGTCTCAAACCACAAGGAAGTTCTGTCAAGGGAGAGAAGGAAAGAAGATTGGGTAGGAGGGCTGCCTGGTTGCAACAAAGCTCTGAGGAAATTAGGACAGCAAAGATTGCTGACAGGAGTCCAGCACTCGGCAGAAATGGCCCAGTTCTGGTACCTTCAGCATGGTCTTGGCATAAATGATCCCAGAGGAGAGGCTGTTAAAAGGTGCCAGGCAATCAGACTCCTCACAACTCATTCTTTTACAAAGAAGTCTTCCCATGGTTGCCTTGTCTAGGCACCAGGAATTAAATTTCTCCCAAGGAAACAGCAAGGAGCCAAGCACATCAGATAAGCAGTCAGTGTCTATTGTCTGTAACTGTTTCTCACACATAATTAACCCAATTGAGTTGTTTTCTTTCAAAATGTGTTGGTTGGCCCTGATAAAAGCGTCAGTTCATTCAGTAAAAAATATTTTCCTAAAGAGGGGTAAGATGGGGTGCTTTCTCATTTATCTTTCTACCATGCACATATTTAAATTGCCGCTAAGAAATTACTATGGAGACTGCTCTCAAACTTGCAAAATAAGGTAAAAAGGTAAAATTGGAACACTTTTTTGAAATGAAAATGGGCAACCCCTGGAGACTACTTTTTAACAAACACTTCTGGCACAGTTCTTCAGATAAGGGGCTCTCTGGAATGGAAGGTGGACAGGCAGGTTTTTAGTATGACACTCTAGATGGTCTCAGCAGACAGAAAATGCTACAGATATTAATCCTAAAATACATGTAGTTACCCTCAAACCTGTTGTTGGAACGAGAAATTAGACAATGACCTTGTACTTTCTGGCCCTGTCTCTGGTGAGGTTGGCTGTGCACTGCAGTAAACATACAAACAACCCCAGGGCAGGGAAGGTGGTTAATTTTATGCTAGGCCATTCTGCAGGTGTACTCTGGACTTGCTTGTTTGAAAGTTAACTGGCAGAGCTCTTATTTATGCAAAGTAGTTCCTCTTATCATTTCTGGCCACATTCCATACTTTGAACTTTGGGCTAGACAATCCTTTCAACAGGAAATACAAACTTCATTTTGAAATCTCCACTTCTCTACCTATCTCTGTTCACCTTTACCTGCTCTCCCCACCCACTATTCCAACTGACTGTGATTCGCAAGGACTCCTATATGATCTGAACTAGCTTTGTCCTAATTTCCGCTCTTTCTGGAAATCTGTTCAGCTTGCCTCTCTCAGCATTTCTCTCCCAAACTCCTTTCGAAGCTGCTTCCAGTAGTTAAGTGAATACAATTTGAAGAGGTGTTCTGAGTCCAGTTTGGTTAGTGATTTAGGGAGACTACCTTGTAATAAAAAACAAGAAGGAGAGCTGAAGAGTAGCTCAGGGGTTGGAGGTTCTGGGGTCATTGTTACCTACTTTCATGACCAGAAACCATCAACT
>PVIR01008966.1:0-54911 GCA_004026965.1 Petromus typicus | reverse complement strand
AATTCTAATAATGTAAGATAATGATAGAAAAAAACATAAGCCTAAAACAGGAGTCTCTTTATAAGGTCCTCTCAACTAGAGATTCTTAATGTAATATCACAGCTCTAAAAATGAAAGAAAAGTATGAAGTTTATTTGATGGATTTCTTGAAGTATGTGACCCAATGTGGCCCATAGTCTAGTTGAGAAAGCATCCTTGTGCACTACCCAAAAGTTACACTCTCCAAATTTCTCCCATTTTCCCAAAGAAATCTATCACACTTTACCACAGGAAACCATATATCAGGGAAACTAAGAAGAATCAGTTATCAGGAATACTGGTCTCATACTAACACTCATTCCAGATCTAAAAATTATTATAATCCTCCAACAAGAGTGCTTGACCTATGGAAGTCAAATGATTAGTTTTATTCATAATCTGACTCAGAACATGTTCCATAGGTCCAAGAATGTGTTTTGTGATCATTTTCCCAATTTCAGAATGTATAACTTGAATGTGTACTTAGTACACATAAGACTCTCAATATCAGCTCCATAACCAATAACATAAGGAGTATGATGGAAAGAAGGCCAGAAAAATAATTGGACTTGCCTCTGCCTACAAAGAGCATGAATCAAAAACAATAGATACTGTAGAGATTAGTGTCACCATTTGGACTTGAATGGGTTTCCTTCAGAGGATGGCTAAACCGTGGAGAATAATGTAAACTAAAATGATAACTAAGCTACTCCACCAGATGTAACTTCTTCACCTGAGTAGATGGACACATTTCCAAATACCTGATGTGTAGCCATCAATTTGGCATACACTTTCTCCATACTCATCTATAACACTCCTTAAACGCAATTATACTTTTACTATGCTTCTTCAAGGTGATGTGAACTTCAGTGCTGTAAAGACTTAATTTACAGGCATCTTGACTGCCTTACCTTTCTCTTCCATAGGTTATCAATCTTCTCTATTATATTTATGACACTGTACTGACTGGATGAAATAAGAGATAGCAAACACTCTGGACCAATATGTAAGGTATTTGTGTGTTGGAGCATGGGAAAGAATTGACATCAGTGGCTCTCTATTTCACTGAAATTCCAGGAGTCTAGCAACTTGAGGAACACAGAGATAAGTATTCAATCTGCCTCCTCCTACAACCAAGAAAGAGACACAATGAGTAGTGGAACAACTTCAATTTTAAAAGCAACACTGTTGTCAACTGGGTATTTTACTCCTGTATACCTATCAAGTGACACCTATGAGGGTTCAGAGCAAGAGGAAATTCTGCAACAGGGTGGGGTGCTGCCCAGACTATCTGTCCTTTGGGCTACATGATCTCACAAACCCAGTAGTACCTCAAATGTCATTCATGGTTAGGCTTGTTGGGTGGAATATCTGTTTGTCCTCTAAAGGTGAATCACTGTGAGAAAATTAACATTTATTCCATTCAATTGAAAGTCATTATGAACTCCTCATGTCCCTGACTCAAGAAGCTTTTGATCTAAGTTGAGAGTAATTAATCAGGGAGCAAGACTTCTCCACATTGGGGCTAATGAAAGACATGTATGGTTTGTAGGATATCTCTTCAGGCAGCCCCTAGAATTACCATTTACCTTTTAAGCTCAGGGAAAGCTACAACAACTCAATTCCAAAATCTTCAGGAATGAAAATATCAGTTGACTTTCCAGATGCTAAACTGTTTGTTGAGGTTCAAGGGATCACATACCAGATAACTACAAATACCACCCTGGTCTCATCTGTATGATCTGTTATAGACAGGGGGATTGAATTGTCAAGAGTATTTCTATTCTGTTCTGATAATTAGTATATATACATATACATTAATATATACTGATATACATATATATACACATATTTTCTTTATTAAATAAATTGATAATATTAGTATTTAAGTATTATTAAATTTAGATGAAAACATTTACTTTGCAGACTGTCAGATAAAGAAAAAGCAACTCCTAGTGAAAAGTCTTGCGTTCTATTTTGGGAAGGGAATTGATGTGTTTTGGTTTGTACAAATGAGAGTTGTAACATGTGAAATATATTTATAAACTTACAATTGTATTTGAGAATTAAGTATGGTTTAAGAGGATTGGTCTGGTAGTTAGGCTGAAAAGGAATGAATCGTGACCATTAATCATAATACACCAACTTAAATTGTCTAAAAATAAGATTAGCATAATAGTAAATTATTTTTCTAGGTGTGTCTGTGGATAAATGATGGAGAGGCCAGCAAACTAAAGTGAAGTGCTCATAGGTGGTACTAAACAATTAGGATATGTATAGCCTGGATGGAGGACAACAGGAAACTAGAGAAGTGTGGCCATTTTGAAGAGCTGCCAGCTTTTGGGGCTAGAGTATCCTTTGCTGGAGGCTCCTGCAGACATGAGTTATCAGACACTTTGTCTTCATCATTTTGAACTCTCTTGTGTCTCATCCTACAGACAGACACTGTGAATTCTTACCTCTTCTCCTGAAAACCTGCATATTAAACCCCCACAGATAATTATACATACATTTTTTATGGATTCAGTGCCCTTAAAAACCCTAATGAAAGTAGAAAGTGAGAAGTCATGTTTGAAGAATACAACTATGGTTACTTCTGTATATGATATTCTTATGCAATGATTTTCTATTCTTTCTGAAAGAGTTTTCTCAAGAGTAATATCAGAGGGCTGGGTATATAGCTTAGTGGTTCTGGAGCCTGTCTTGCAAGTGCAAGAGCCTGGGTTCTATCCCTGGTAACCACATAACAATACTGGGCGTGGAGACTCACCCCAGCAGCAATCAGTACCACATGCCACAGTGCCGGACGTGGTGGCTCACACCTGTAATCCCAGCACTCGGGAGGCAGAGGAAGGAGGGTTGCTGTGTTGTGAGCTTCAGGCTGAGCTCAGGGCCAGCCTGAACCACAAAGCAAGACCCTGTCTAAAAAAAAAAAAAAAAGAGAGAGAGAGAGAGAGTAATATCAGAATTGTAAGCACTATAGTATTTACAAGAGAAAAATAAAAATTTCATAGGTGTAGAAAGTATTATATCTTCTTTATTATACAAATAAGAAGACTGGAGTTCACAAAACTTATGTGACTTATATAATAAAATAATAATAATAATAATATAATACATCCCATTCTTCCAAATATAATGCTCTTTTTATCGCAGCAATATTTCAGGAATGTATTTCATTTTAGAAACATATTTAAATAAAAAAAAGTTTTAAACGTGGTGTAGTAAACTGAAATGGATAACAGTGAACTAAAATGCTTTTATGATGCCAACAAATACATGCCCTGTATCAAATGCAAAAAATATATGTACACAATTCACACTTAAGGGATTTGAATGTGCTCTCAGTGCAGAATGCAAAGGTGATTAAAATTGATCTTTTTGTTATGTTGTAACAGATATGTTGCCAAAAAATGACATATTAAAGAAATATTTATTCAGCCAAATTCTTAGTTCTTCCACATAACCTCAGTGTCCCAGGTATGTGGAAAACAGCTGACAGCTTTTATTTCATGACTCATTTAGAAAACAAGTAACTACACAAGTGGCTTTTACCACCAAGATTCATATCACCGACAATTGCTGTAATAGTAATTCTAGTCTGCGGACAGGCAAATATTTAGTTTACATTAGAGTGAATAGTTTGAAAACAACTGTTTTCCTAAAGAAGCAAGTTCAGCATGTATGATTGCTATTTGCAGTAATCTAATCAGTGGGTTTACATCCTGACTACCTCTTGAGGCACTTCCTTTTATAAAGACTGTCTGCATACAAAGTGAATGCATATTTCCAGGACAGACTAGAGGACATGGTTCAGCCAGATGTTTGTCCATTGTGTGCTCTAAAACTTTAGAGATAGAATTAGAAACTAAAATTAGAAATTAAAATTAGAAGTTTGATTTAGATTTTTACATTCAACTTTATTACACAATTTCAATTAATAGAATAGAATACATGATATTTAATTATTAAATGCAATATACCTCTCATTATTTTAGTTTTAAACATAACACTGTATAATATGAAGGCCTGGCTTCACTGTGGTAAGATACACTGCTGTGTAGTTTTTATTTTTCTGGGATGAATTCTTTTCTAGCGACAGCATTCTCTTATTCTGTACCAAATTAGTTATATTTTTAACTTGCAAAAGTTCATCATTAAAATTCATAGCCAATTTTTAAAATATAATGAGTATGCTATTTATGTGTCCAACACAAACATTCTACATTATGGAAATTGAAGAACGCTCTGACCCTCTCTTTAAACACTTTTGCTTTCATGCCACACTTTCAGCTTGGTACCTACAGAAAAAGTACGACTAGAAATAAAATAGTCATGGGTATTAATCAGGCAGAACTGGGTGCAAACATTGACTCTGACACTTAATATCTGTTAACTTAAGGCAAGCTATGTCCTCTATTTAAGTCTCTATTTGAAATTGTTTCAAATAATGATACCATCTTCATGGTAAAACAGTAGAGAAGAATAGTACCTTGATTGCTTTAGTTTGGCTTCACAACTACTATTTTTGAGGCAGTTTTTGCATTGACTAGGGAAGAAACTATTATAGCTTTAATCTCTGTTTCAAAATTCTGTTTTCCAAATGGGAATTTCAGAGGCAATCTCAACAAGAGAATGAAAAAATTTGTGTTCTCAGCAGGCACCTGTATGTAGCCGTGTGTGTGTGTGTGTGTGTGTGTGTGTGTGTGTGTGTGTGTGTGTGTGTGTGTGTGTTTTCTTTTTTGTGTGTTTGTGTGTGTGGAAATGTGACTTACAGGAGTTTCCTCTCTGGAGCATTTGCAAAATGTCTGTCTTGCTTAATCTGAACTTTAAGGGGCATTTCTCTGAGGTTTTCTTCCTTGGTTATTTCACATTTATGTAAATCTATAACTTCTGCAATAGTACCTCTGGTTTTGAATTATCTGACCTGACTTCTCTTCTAATTAAATTCATACATATATAATGTAAATTGAGAGAGAAACTTCAAATATTTAAATCTGGAAAACTTTTTAAATATTATGTTTAATATTGTGATAGAAAAATCTGTTGCTTATTGTTCAAGTAATAGTAACTTTATTGCCCAAGTGTTAGTGGTCCAAGTGCTTTAAATTACATATTTATTTAATCACTTAAATGAGTTATCTTATAAACATCACTATTCTAATGAATAAATGAGATTTGAGACATGGAGATGTCAAAAAATTACTGAAGTTTACATAAAGTTTAAGGTGAAGAGGAACATTTTGAAATTAGTTAGATTCTGCAGGCTCACAATGAACTTCACTGAACAAGATACCATCTCCTCGCTTACCTTTTAACCTCATGTTTCATATATTACATTACATCCATAAAATTACTACTTTGTATGGTTGTTGAGGACAGTAAGTAAGATGAAACTACTAGTAGCTTTGCTACCATTACTAATTTTGGTCTTAAGATATCTAATAATTTCCTAAAAGAGTTTTCTTGAGATAGAGACTTTGCTTCCACATTTCATTATCTTAAAGCACCAAACGCAGAGCCAGTCATCATTGAAATTTTTTCTAGTATTTCAATTATCAGAGTTTAATGAAATATTGCCATTAAATGCTGTTTAATTGCTTTATTCATCAAACTGTGCTTACATAATTAAAATGTTATAGTATTGTATGAAAGAGTACACAGAAATAATGTTGTTTGATTAAGAGATTTAGTAGTAGAGGAAAAAATCAGAATTAACATTGAAGAACGCTTTAGTTTGTGTAAGTCCAGTTTGAATATTTTTAGAGGGTTTTTATACAAACAACATGAGGTTTAAAAAAATGTAATTTCACAGTCTACTCAGAGAGCGATACAAAAGTTATATTTGTAAAACAAATATTATTCAAATGCCATGCTTTACATAACAAAGTATATGTCACCATTCTGAAATAAATTATAAATGTATTTTTGACACAAACACATAGATGAGTATATACACATTCTATATTATTCTCTAGTGATGATTAATGAATTAAAAGCATGTAAAACTATGACTTATGTAATTTAGACAAGAAAGCAATAAAGGCTTTTCTATATTCTTCTTATAGTTTATATTTTATTAAATATGAATGAATAAATGTGATTCTGAAAGAAAAATAAGTCTTATCTTGAAATAATTACGTGTATCTTTTAAAAATAAAAGTTCTGATGAGGAATAAAGTATATTCTTGGATATATGTTCTAATACACAGAAGAGAAAAAGTTAGATGAAGGACTTCCAAAACAATGTTCGGCTCCTCTTCCAAGCAACTCCTTCCTATCAAGACCAAATCTCTGACAAAGGAACTTAGTAATCACTCTAATTTTGATCATTTAGCAAACTAGACATGCAAAGTCATTAAGTTGGGAATATTTACTATCATTTATGTCTATATAACATAACTGAAATAAGATCTATATGGACATTTACTTTTTCATAAAATTAATCATTGCAAGAATATTTAGAAATAATTACGGCATTTTAGAAAATAATAATCTTCTCATTATTTCTACTTCTAATAATAATAAATATTTTTTGCTCTATTTTTATGTCTATGAACAGAAAACAGAAATAGGTTGAAAGTCAAATGTATAGGCTGCATGATAAGTAGTTAATAGGAACTCTTTCCATAATTTATATCACAGCTTGAAACTAAATATATAATAACATTAAATACCTAAAATTAAGTTTTCCTTGAAACTTACAGTGTATATCTCTATTGAACATAATTTTAATGATTATTTTGTATTTGTGTAGCTCATTCAGAAGTAAATTTCAGATATTTTAAAAAACTGACTAGATTTACTTTTAAAAGAAAATTAGGTATATGATATATTGATGATAGCAATCTTCAATTATAGGAAGTTGTAAGAAGGATATATATATATATATATATATATATATATATATATATATATATATATAAAATGTAGTTGTACCACAAATAATTTACCAGGATTTTAATCTTGCTAAACAGTGTAATATCTTGCTGAGCATTGTAGTTACTTTGTTAGCTATATTTTTCAGGATACAAATTTCTCTCATTGCCCACATATTACTGAACATGGTTCATAATCCATATATAAAAAATCTTACTCTCAAATTACTTTCAGTTCCATTTGGCTTTGACAGTTTGTGTTTATTGTACAGGTTGAGTAAAATTGCTGGCTCTGTCTTCAGTGTCAGGATGGAAACAGAAAGAGAGTGACAATAAGAATAGGGAAGAGGTCTTTCTTTAGTCATATAACTAGCTTTACTATTGAAAGATCTACAAGTTAGTGGAAAGGCAGAAAAACTAGTAATTCAGAGGGAGGTTTAAGAATTCCAGTGGAATCTGATGATTTTGATATTTAGTTTTGATACTTTCAATGTTTAAAATATATAGTGGTATATTTATTTACTGTATATTTATTCATAATTACATGTATAAAAATATTCAGGTAGTAGATATAAATGCATGTTTTCCCTTCTAAAATCATATTTATTTAATTTGTTGATCATTAGGATAAATTATATCTCACAAATATTGACTTATACTACCTATTACCACATAGACACATTATATTTTTCTACTTATTTAAGTAGGAATATTTCATGAAATCAAAAATTTCAAAAATAGATATATTTATTTCAACTATATCAGTTTATTCTTTTCTGTGTTGTCATAAAAATTTAGTTATTTTAAATATTATCAATATCATGTATAATAATGTTTATTCTTCTTGAACTATACTTCAATGTACATAAAATTTGTCAGAAAATGAAAATGGCACATAGTTTAAAAAATTACATAGAAATATCTACCAAAAGAAGTAGATAATATAGAAATTGTAAATAAACTGAAATATTATAAAACAATTTTTAACAACAGAAACAAACAAACAAAAAATTAAAATCATGTGTGTACGGGTTCAGTGTTTCCACTGCCTACTGGGAAGTATAAGGGCCTTGGTTAAATCATGGAAACCACATAAAACAATGTCAGCAACCAGTACCACATACCACAATGCTGAGCATGGTTGCTCACACCTGTAATCCCAGTACTCAGGAGGCAGAGGCAGGAGGATTTCTGTGAGTTAGAGATTTGCCTAGGCTACATAATGAGCTCAGAACTACCAAGGGAAACTCTGTCTCAAAAAAAAAAAAAATCATTTCTGTAAAAAAAACTTCAATTCAGTTATTTTGGGGTACAGGATTAGCTATAATTCATTCAATTTAATATTACTCCCAAATCAGATAAATATATTTAGATGCTCTGTAATGTGACATACTTATACTGCACATATTGGAATTATTTTGTTAGTTCCCACTTGAAAATTAAATAGATCCTTAAAGGGATTAGTAGAGTGAGTGTGTTAAAAAATTTTAAATAATTTTAAGACTCACTGAAGAATACATTGGCAATATCTATTTTTACTAAGTATAAAGTAAATCTTTAAACTCATATACTATGAATATACCAACCAAAAGACCAATCTAATATTATAATAAAAGACTTCTGGGTTACACGTGAACATATTTGATTAAATGTTATTTTTTCAGTTACAATAAATACATACAGTAATAATTGCATCACTTTCATAATTACAATGCTTATTTTGTAGATATATTAATAAATTATATTGTTTGTAATATATCTATAACAACATAGTGTTGTGTTCAATGGAAATTAAAGTTCTCATGGAAATGCAGTGAAAATACTTCTTTGGAATAGAAAGAACTTCATAAAACCTAAATTAAAAACTGACAATTCAACTGCACTATTTGCAGTCAGAAATTATTTATCAGATGGAGTGGATGTATAAAACACTGAAATAGGCTGTAACTATTAAAACTATTAAAACTGACATAGATTAGATATGCTTAAAAATGATCATGTTTTGATGATTTAAAAGTTGAAGAGAGGAGAAGAAAAATTCAAATTTGCCTGAGATTAGGGTTGAATGGAAGTATCTAGTTTAGAATCTTAAGTAGTTCTCTTCAGAGTCTGTGAAAAGAGTTTTAAAAATTATCAAATGTAAATCAACTAGGTCTTCCCATGGTTTCAGCATTTCCCCCACTCACATCTTTCATCTTATTGAAGCTATGCCTTTGATGTACTCCAATATATAAATAATTGTAATGACATAAATATTCCTCACTTTTCTTTCATACATCCTTTGGAAATGGTTTTTCACTGAATATGGATTTACCTGCTTGTTAAATGTATATTTAAAACTTGGCCAAGAACTCCTTATTTCCTTGTAGAGGCCATTTTGATATTGCAAATAAGCACTGAGTACTTCTTTGGAAAATTAATATACTAGTGCTTACTAGGGAATAATCTCTTAGAAACTCTTTCAAAAAGTTAAGAATTCTGATAAGAGAAACAGCACTTTGCTATGTAATGATATTAAGATCCCAGCACCATGTTGAGGTCCAATTATTTTCTGGAAAGGTTCATAAGATGTAGAATAACTGATATAGTCATGGTGCAAACATGTAAATTAACAGCAGAAAGAAAAGGTGCATAGCAGCCATTTCTGGAGGAAACAGGCACAAGATCTATAGGTGTTCTGTTCTTTCCCAAGGAAGTTGATCAATATCTTTTATTCTCACAGCAACATAATAGAACAGTCTGTGAAAATCACTTACCAGGGAAACTCACATGACCCTTGACATCCAAGATTTCAACAGAGGTCAGCCACATAGCAAGACAGCATCTGCAAAACTACCCACTACTCAGATTCTAGCCCACAAAAGCACATCAGACACATACCAAATCATGCGTTAGAATACACTACATGATCAGACTTGTACCATTTTGCCCAACGCTTCAGAAATACATGAGCATTTTCATTAGGCAGAATACTTCTGAGTTCAAAAGTCAAGTGTCAGGAGGGAGCCAAAGGCCAGTATTAAAGTCACACCTTCCTTAGCAATCTGTCAGGTCTGTGCAACCTAGACTTAAAACTGCTTAGCTCAAAACTAACCCACTAACAGCAACATTATCCACCACTATCAATTTGCCTGGATCAGACATCCAGGGAGAGGGAACCTGGATCCTCTACTTTTGTGTCTTTCACAGAAAGGATAGTGCTGGCCAGAGACATTGTGCCTGGATTCCCTGGGTGAGGATATGCTTCTGATCTTACTCAAGTGATTGTGGAAACCCTTCTTTTCACTTGTGCATTTAAACCGACAATGATGGTTGTCCTCACTGATGGTTTGTCTTGGACATGTGAGGATCTCCAAATTAGCAATTTTCTTTCTCACAGAGAAAAGGCCAAGAAGTTAAGGAGAAGAACAGGGAAATGATGGCAAGAGAAGTTCTGAGAAGATAAAAATCATAGTCTTCACAACCTAAGGTGGAAGTGATATCCTGCAACTTTAACATATTGTATTCTTCAGAAGGAAGTTACCAAATCCAGCCGACCTCAAACAGGGCATTTTCCAAGACTATAAATATCTGGAAACATGGATTACTGCTAAGCATTTCAAAAGCTTGTCTACTGCACTATTACATGTAAAATATCTGTAGCAGATATCCAGAAAACTTGACAGAATTAGTCTGTGAACGCAGTGCGACAAGACAAGAACAAAATCTAATAGTAGTCGGGTGTGAACCCAACAAAAAAAGTGAAATGTGATCACAAAGAGGTTAGGGATTTAGCTTAGTGGTTCCAGGACTTGCCTCTAAAGTGCAAGGTCCTGAGTTCTATCCCCAGTTTAAAAAAAAAAAAAAAAAAAACATAAAACATAATCAGAAAAATAAACAAATATGCTCCCCTTCGACTAACATATGCCATTATAATTACTTGTTTATTATGAACAAATAGGAGCTTTATTCCTTTTGATACATTCAATAAATCTTTGATTCTTAGTCACTAAACTAGCACCACTTTAGGAAGAATAAATCTATAATAAACCCTGCCTCATTTGTAATCTGCTTAAACCACAGTTCTTCAAGTTTCCTCGAAGTCCTCTTCACTGTCTGACCACGTAGCTTCTCCTGGTTAATTTCTCACATGCTGTGGCAAATTAATAACCTTAACTTGCATTGACTCTAGGTGTTTCTTTGCTGGTTTTAGGCAGTAGGAATTGATACTAGCATTGTATTACATGATTATATATCTATTGCTGTATTTGAATCTCCCGACAAGTACATGAAGCTTGTTGAATTTAACTCCTTTACCTTTGGCAGAGCTAAAATCTAACCCAGACAGTCTGTCTCTTTATTAGCTTTAAAAGACTCAACATAATACATCACTCTCCTATGACTTTTTTGCTATGTAGAACCATCATGAAACAAAGATACTTTTTATATCTATCTCACTTATTAAATTCAAAGTTTCTTTGATGCAATAACCTGTTGTTTTAAAATGATGTTGAATGAATAAAATGTTGTAGTGAAATATATATATATATATATATATATTTGTAGTGAAATATATATATATATATATATATATATATATATATATATGCCATGCATTTTCCTTAAAATCACTTATTTATAATATCGGGTTGTATTTTCAACGCTGACTTTTTCCCAAACTTTATTTCTAAGTCTCTAAACTGGTCTGGCCTTTTCTTTTTGTGCAAGAAATGTGAACATGTCTTGTGCTTCATTTAGTTCCTCCTCGCCAGAATATCTGTTTGCTTCTAGTGCATGTCTGTTTTCCTGTGCCCATGTTTTGTATAGTTACTTTCCAATACAGTTGGTCTTCCAAAATTAGAGATTTTTTGGCCAATTTAATCCTAAGAGGCAAAACTCATTTTCAAGGCTGAATTCTCATTACTTCCTATTAAACCAGGATGAGAATAGCTTCCTGGGCTCCTAAGGACACTGTTCATACACAATGATGTGATCTCCAAATGTTTGGGCCCCTGTTTATTGTTTATTTACTGTCTTGTTATTTGATTGATTGATCTTTGACTGATCTTTCCTATTAATCTTTTATGAAATGTGATCAGCTTACTCTAGAATGTGCCTCAGCTCTGGATGTGACACACCAAAACACTGGGAAAATTAGAGAAGTAACCACCACTCTGTGATGTTAATGCTATGGTTTCGCCCTCCTTTCTTTTATTTACGCTCACACCAATGTTATCTGCTGATAGTCAATTTACATATATAAATCATATAAACTGTATATAAACTACAGCTTTATTGGAAACTGTTTTCCTTCTATGTATAACAAAAAGCATGTGTTCTCAACCCTGTGATTCACTGCTGTTTCTTCATTTTTAAATATAATTATAAATAAAATCCAAAGGGGGAATCTATCTATCTATCTATCTATCTATCTATCTATCTATCTATCTATTGAGACAGGGTCTCCCTTTGCAGTTTAGGCTGGCCCTAAACTCAGCCTTGAACTCACAGCAATCTTCCTGCCTCTGCCTCCCAAGTGTTGGGATTACAGGCGTGAGCCACCACTCCTGGCACTGTGGTATGTGGTACTGATTGCTGCTGGGCGTGAGTCTCCACACCCAGTATGGTATATGGTTACCGGGGATTGAATCCAGGTCCTTGTGCTTGCAAGGCAGGCACTGGAACCACTGAGCTAAATCCCCGGCACTGGGAGAATTTGTTAATCCAAAGCCAAGACACAAGCACTAATTTAACTATAGCATTTAATTCAATTCCCCTGTCTAGTTTTTTTCCTACTAGAGGGTTTATATGGGAAAATTAACAGTATTTCAAGAATTGCCTATTGGGCATGGAAGCACAGAAACAGAGCCAGGTATGTTTCTAAAGGTATACTATTACCTAAGTAATCAAAATAGTTTAATGAATTTGTACTTCTCAAAATAGCTATTTCATAAATTCTCATCCTGTTTTCCCAAACTCTCCATTTTCCAACCGCAGAGCATTCATTCCCAAATGCATGAAGGTGCATATAGCATAAATGGTTCTATACCTTCAAACTTTGTCTCAAGTTCTTACAAAGACATATTACTTTAAAATCTTTTAAAAGTTACCTTCAGAATCTTCAAAATACTGTTATGTAAACATAAAAGTGCCATTTGGAACTTTATGCTTCTTTCTTTCTGAACTATATTTTAAAGACCATATAAAGAACATATTGTGAGCACCTTTGTATGGAATTCATTAAATTGGAAAAATACAATTACATAGAAGTTTAAATCATCAATCTCTAAAAATAGTTCAATGGGCCATTGGAGAATATGTTGGTTTCATAATTTTTATTTTATCAGAAACATAACTGAAGACTTAATATAATATCAATGTACTATTTGGAAAGTGGTTCTATAACAACTATTAGCACCACACAGAAACAAATAGGAAAGGGAAAAAAAGCAGTACAGGGTGCAAGTAAAATACTAATACAAGAAAACAGAGTTCAATTCTGCTATCGAATCTCAAGTAAGTATTTAAAATATGGGCTCAATGCTTATAAAAATGAGGACTAGCATTTTCCACCAATTTAATGGCAGCCCTTAATGGAAGGCAGCTTGCACGGGGTAATAATCCCCTAGCCTTAACCTTTCAGCAATTCTCTTCCCATGCAGGTTGGCTGAGAAACCTTTATTTCTCAGAAGGTTGGTAGGTAAAATCTTTTGAGTGATGAAAGTTCAAATTTGAAACAGCTCATAGGATAAAATATGGAAGGAATTGAACAATATCTGGTACAGAAGATAAATAAATTTAGAAATTTTTATTTTATAAATGTGAATATAATGACACAGTGTTGTAGTGACTAATTTTTGTGTTCTGTTTTTTTAGTAGTAAAGATTCTGAGCATGAAAGGTAGAAACAAGTATAAAATAACAAATTATAATCATTATGTTTTCATTTCTTCACATGAAATTATCCTTTGTTCTGCTGCTATCTAAATTGTGGCCTACAAAGTGTTTTTGTGCTCCACTGTAACAAAAAGAGCTTGAATTGCAATTTAAATTAACTAGACCAATGGGATACCATTAGCGGAGATTTCAATATGTACTCTACAAAAGATTTCTTATCAATCAGAGTGAGGAACAAAAAATTTTTGGAACAGCTATTTTGAGAATTACAAATTCATGAAAATATTTTGGTTACTTAGGTAATAGTATACCTTTAAAATCATACCTGGTTCTATTTCTGTGCTTTCATTTTCAATAGGCAATGTTTCAATTACTGTTAGTTTTCCCATACAAACTCTCCAGTAGGAATAAAACTAGATAGGCAAATCAAAGTATGTGCTATGGTTAAATTGTTTGCATTTTTCCTTTAGATTAATAAATTGTCCCTCTGGATTTTATTTATAGCATGATCTCCTAAGAAATGTTAACATTAGTTGTACTAATAAAATTTACCTTCTGTACACTGGAAGTTTATTATTAGGTCCCACAATATGGTTGTCAGCTTTGTTAAATGAAACCAAAGATGACAGTGTGTCTTGATGTGTGATAGTTTTTCTTCAATTCTTTTTTTTTTTTTTTTTTTTTTGAGACAGAGTCTCGCTTTGTAATTCAGGCTGGCCCTGAGCTCAGCCTCAAACTCACATCCTAGCAATCCTCCTGCCTCTGCCTCCTGAGTGCTGGGATTACAAGCGTGAGCCACCACGCCCGGCACCATGGTATATGGTACTGGTTGCTGCTGGGGTGAGTCTTCACACCCAGTATTGTTATGTGGTCACCGGGGATAGAACTGGGCCCTTGTGCTTGCAAGACAGGCGTCAGAACCACTGAGCTATATCCCCAGCCCTTTTCTTCAATTCTTTAGATCATTCATGGGCCTTAGCTGAGAGTAACCTTGTGAAATATTAATGCAGTTCACTTATATTAAGAATGGACACTTCATAGAAGTTTACTGACCATGACTAACCATGGTGAAAATACTTTTGGTATTTGAAAAGGCGTCCCCAACGCCATGAAAGAGGACTGGCAACAACAGCTTTAATTTCTTGCTGGTAGTTAACGTGTTCCTCAGAGTGTCTGTCTAAAGTTTCCTAGTATTTATCAGGCATTTCTTCCTATCTATAAGAGATTGTCATTCATCAAAGGTCCAAATAGTTGATGACATTATTTTTTTTAATTAATCAATATGCATTTCTACCAAGGTGACTTGCTGAAAGTCTCTCATAAAGAAGATTTCCAAGGAATTTCTGGACTAGCCATAGAATGTTTTCTTTGATAAAAATCTAGAAGGGCCAACAAAACATTGAGAGTTATCAGGCATATAAACACAACTCTCAGTTTTGAGAATGACACAAGTTCCACCTTGAGCAGCTGTTAAAAATGTCTAAGGCCATCTGGTTTTGAAAAACTACTTGATTCATGAACTTGAGACAGTCCACATAAATTGTCACTGGAAACTCACTGAGTGAAGTTAGGTAGTGATACCACATGTCAAATTACATCTTCTAATCTTATAGGATGGATGAAATGGAGGCTAGCTGGTCATACCAGCAACATACTCTTAAGGATCACCAGTGTTGGAAATGCAGAACAGGCTGGTTAGTGCACGTTTTTGACCATTTGGCTTGTAGGCAGGAAAATGCTACAGTCTATTTTCCTAACCATCTGGATGGCAAACAAAGCCAAAAATTGGTCCCATCAACCCTGTGAGTCCTGTTTGGGGCTCTCCATATAATCCTAAGATGCTTAGTCCAATTATTGGCAATTAATCTTCAGCCTGTAAAACTATTACAAGCAGCCATTGGTCACAGTAAGTCTACCTCGTATGTTTGCCATGGTCTGGCCAAATTCATTAATAGTGGACACCTTAGAGTAACTGACAATTTTAGACCTTATTCTCCTTAAGTTCTCAAGAATACAATCCTGAAAATGCCTTTGTTTCAAATCCTACCAACATCTGTTGGGATCGCAGTTGTGTTCACCCCTGGGAATGGCTGAGCAGCATAGTTAAAGGTTTCATACCTTCTGCCTGTTCTAGTTTTTTGCAGAAGATGAAATATTGTTCATTTTAAAAAATCAGAGCTGTCTTAGGAAAGCCTGTCTTACTAGGAGAGAATGTTTGATTTATATATGTGATGGATCAGATACTTCTGTGTCCAACGAAAAGGCTGTGGAAGAGTTTTTAAGCTTTCAATATACTTTATCTTGATTATCAGACAACTTTCCTAAATCTTGTTTCACCTGTTTTAAGTCAGTGAAAGAGAATGGCAAATTAATTCCTGTAGGACCATATGTTCCTCCTACTTCTAGGAGATGATAGAATCTCTTTGGGTATTTGGTTGAGTGAGAGTATAGAGAATTTGGAGTCAGGTAGACAGGTGGCCTGTCAATATCAATTTGTTAATATCCTGGGAGACCATTGTACTCCCTCTGCTACATCTACATTTTAAAGATAATTCAAGGTTATATCTTAACGCAGAGAATGTCTGTATCAATAGAAGCTCACATATTTCCCTCTTCTGCAAAATAAATCTAGTTGAAGAATACTTTTCTAATTAGTAATTCCTCTGCTTCTATTTTTCTTCACCGTCTGAATATCTAGGCCATATTATGAGTGCAGAAAAAAAGAGTCGGTGATGTTTCTTTGATATCTGGGAATCAAATAAGTTCCAGTCCCTCAGGATACATTTCAATGGAGTGAGAGTATTTAAAGATGATATGGGATGTCCCACTCTCAAAGACAACAGAGAAGAGAGCGATCTCTCTTATTCTCTTGTGTAACCATGTGATAGGTTGATCCTCAGCCCTCACACTGCCCACACAGGTTGCTACAACATGGAGTGTCCCAGAATGTGGGTGACTGGACTGAACACTCTTGTAGGCATGAAGACTTGCTGTTACTTGTAGAATTTCTTGGAACACATTTTGCATCTCTTTTAGTTTAGACTGTGTGGATCTGATATTTTTTACCATGTAGAGGTCATGGACAAAGGTGTATCTTAACTTAAATGTCTAATACATAATAACTTTAATAGATCAGTGAGTTGACTAAAAAACATGTCTTCCCTGTGGGGGAGTGCAATGATAATATATTTTCATTGTTTCCCCTTAGTTTGAACTGCTACTAGACTCTAATACTGTGAGCCTTGTGCCAGGAGGAAGTTTGCTGTCTAACCAGCCAGCACATTGAAGGAGGCCAAAAAAATAAATCCAAGTCTCTGTGCCCATTGCGGCAGCAGTGCACACGAGTATATGTCCAGCAGAGAACCTAATAGATGCACCTTTAGAGTGGGCCTTTGGAAAAGTTTCTGATCTATATTGTTTCCTTAGGCAGTCTAACATAGAGGGAAATTGTCAGGAAATGAGGTGATCATTAACATGATAAATAAATATCTTTGGTGATACTTTTAGATATGTCTTTTCTAATCCAAAATTAGGGTATAGAAAATACATTCTGACATTGAGTGTTACCACAGATGACCAACACAAATGGTCAGTTCAGCCCCTCAGATAAAACCCACCAGCATGTAAATTAGTTAACCAAAAACTAGATGTGCTAGAAGACATATTTTAAGGGAAATATGGAAAAAAATTCTCAGTGGATCCTTACTGGCTTTGAATTCTACACCAGCCACCAAGAAGAATAATGGAATAGGCTAGGTTAGTGGCTCACAAATTCAAAGAATGACATTTCATATAAAAGTGGTAGATTGGGGGAATTTATTAGGAAATAAATAACTTCCAGTAGAAAGGGGTCTGGAAAATGGGTTGCCACAGGATTCCTTGTCTAGGGGTTTCTATAGAAGATAGGACCTGAACTCAGACCAATCTAAGTTAGACTAATGTCAACCTAGAACACTAAGACAAACTTTCTTAAAGAGGCAGTGGGGCCATAGGAAGTCAAGGCAGACTGCAAACTTTCATGTATTTGTATGCTAATTTATCTAAGTCGTTTATTTTTTTAAAAAAAGGAGAAGAACAACATTTTCCAGATAACTAGGAGCGGAAAGTTGTTACACTGCTCATCCATCACCGTGCTTGTTATAGTCCTGGACTTAATTGTCCACCTAGTTCTCATTGACTTTTAACTTCAGGGTTGTGCTTATCTGACCAGCATCAGGCTATCCTGATTATCTTGGGGTCAGGTCCTTCTGTAGCTTTCTGCCATCTTCTGTCTCACTTGCCTGTCTGTGTTAGCTTCACTGAGAGACTGAGGTTAAAGAAAAGAAGAACAAAAATATACTACAGAATTTGAGATTTCTTTTATTTCTCTACTCAGAAACACGTTGAGAGAATTATGCAATACTATGTCCATCTTAAAGAATAAACATCCAACAGAAGCTTTAAGTAATTCTGCAATATCACTTCTATAAGTAAAAAGATCTATTTACAAATATGAACTTAATAAGATTCTTTAAGTGCTAAAATTATCTCGGTTATCAAACCCTAAAAGGGAAAAATAACTATAGAACACACCATTCTGCTGCAGCCTTTATTTGTAGTTTTTCCAAATACACTTGAAAATTGAAGTGTTGTTCCCACAGACCAGATCAGCCAGATGACAGACATTGCGGAAAGAAATGAAAATACACTGAGCTAGAAACGTGAAAAATCAATTTAGACTTTCAAATTAATTTTGTGTTCTTTGTTTTTCAATTTGTAAAATTGGGAGCCAGGCAAAATGATATTTTATGATCCTTCGGTGATCTGACATGCTGCAATTTAGATTGAGTCTCCATTGATGTGGATCTGACCACAAAGGGTTCTGTGACCAGCTCTATGATGCAAAGCTAATGAAATATGCGCTAATGGGTGAGCAGTAAGTAATGCAAAAATGTCAAGATTGTGAAACTAAGTGTGTGTAACATCTGCCCTCAATAATAGGATCCAGTGTGTAACCATACTTAACAAGATATAGAGTCTGCCAGTGTGTGGTTATTTTATGGGGAGGACATTGGCAAAGGAAGACAAGGCTACAAAGGAAGAGGAAAAGAGCAAGGATTTGTTCGTCACAAGCAACCTCTGACACCCCGAAAAGAAAATTAAATTGGAAACAAAATCCAATTAAGTAGGAAACAAAATTAAATAGACTAGTCCATTCTTGGCTACACTACCTTACACTTGTTTGCTCTTGTTTTTATATTATTCATTTGCAGTTATGTAGCAATTTTTTTTACTTTTTCTTTTGTGTTAGTTTGGTTGAAATTCTTGACAGAATAGTCTTTAAAGGCAGTGCCCACTTTTTTTTCATTTCATATGATTAAATCTGCTGCTGAGTCAAAAAATGAGGCGACCATGGGAGCAGAGACCATACAAAATGAACACAAAATAAAATAACGCAACATCCAACAGAGACTTTGAGTGTCTCCTACTTTTGCGAGAGTCTGATCTTTAATGAAGAAAACGTATTGTTTCTCTTCAAGCTATTAAATCCATGTGTCTTTGAGTGTCTGATGTGACATTATGTCTATAACTAACTACAGCACAGCACACATATTCAAAGTTAAAGGAAATTCATGAAAGTGAAAATTATGACAGCAGTTACTGTGCAATGTTATAATCTTTACATTGTTCAAGAATTTCAGATTTCAATATGACAAAATTGTGTGATTTTTCTAAAATAAAAATCCCTAGCAAATGAAGCTCATGAGATTTTTGTATTAGAGAGGCTCTTAGACATATGATGGCATCTGTGGTGGATGGAGGAGGGGAGCTGAAGTCGCTAGTGGCCCCTGACAGGTAAGGATGTAGTCCTACCTAGGTTAACCGTGATTATTGATTAATCTGTATTTTTGGATTTTCAGTGAATGGAGAAATACTACAAATATTTTCTCTATTATAAGCCAGATAATTAAAGTGTATAATTAATTATGCATTACCCTGAGATAAAATATTTTTTCAAGGAGAGATGGATGTGTAGCTCAGCGGTGCCACGTGTGTCTGCCAAGTGTAAAATCATGAGGTTGATCCTGGTAAGGGAAACAAACAAACAAACAAACAAACAACAACAACAAAACATATATATATATATATATATATATATATATATATATATATATATATAGTATGTATATACACACATACATGCCTGCATACACGGGGCAATATATATAATAAATCATATTATAATTATTAACTTATTATAAATTATTGTATAAATGATTATATAAATTATTTATAATAATTATGAATAATTAAATTAAAATAAAATATATTATAAATATATATATATATAAAATGGAGCACTGTCACGGAATCTATTAACATCAACACCGTACCCACACACGCAGAGAAAGAGGGAAAGAGAGAATTTTAAAATACACATTGTTTTGGTAAATAAGTTCACACAGAATAATTGTATTTTACCTAAAGACCAATTGAATATATACCACACATTTTTTGGGGAGGCTATTTTTTTAGGAAGAATTATGAAGCTGTCTTTAGAGAACAAAACTGGATATTTGGTAACTTTGTATAATTCCCAGAAAAATGACATTAACTGTAGTTTTACATTTTTCATTGAGTAAAAATAAATCCTTTCATAAGATGTATCAAGCAATTTATCTTTATTCATGGAATGCTTCATCAAGATTAGGTTTAAACGCTAAAATCTTAATGAAATTAATTTTTATATACACAGTCACAATGTAAAATTAAGTTATTTTTGGTAAAATTATAATGTATTTGTATATAAAGTACTATTCAGATTATTTTAATTAATTATTAAAATAAAAATGAAGAACAAGACAATGATTATAGCTATCATCTTTATTGTGACCAGGCAGAGAAAAACACAAATGCACTATGACTGTAGCCTGTTCTACTTCTATGCTCCAAAGAGCAGTAAAAAAACCTCCTGATAGAACAGAGGTTTCCCACTCACAAGGAAGGAAAATACTGCCCTGAAAACACTGATCATAAAACAGGAAAATATGATTGTGCCTGGTGAACGTAAAATCCACCAGAAATGGAAAATAATAACCAGTAATTCCAATGAGCGCAGACATGCACTATTAATGTACAGCTAATGTTCCCGGAAGTGAAGGCAGCACTTAACACCCAGAAGAATTAATCCCTGAGTCACATAGCATTTACTCATATATAAAGTAAGGTTTATCTTCTCTTAAAGTAGCAACATATTTTGTGAGTGTATTTTTAAGCAGCATGTTGACACTTCTCCAACTATCTCCATTATTAATCCAAATGGCACATATAGGAAATCACAATGGTTTTCTACAAAAGATGTCAGGTGAGAAATAAAGGTTCTAGAGTTCTTCTTTACATTATAAAAATTTGAAGATTCAATAGAAAGTCATCATTTTTTAATTGTAATAGATGTTTTCTGAGGAGTATGACTTTTTATTTATTCCCATTTCTTTTATCTTTTGTGGCCACTGAGTTAAACAAATAAGAGAACATCATCTGTCTTGTCTTTCCTGTTGGAAATCAGTATAAAAAGGCAAATTATTTTATTTTTTTATTTTTTAATCTTTATTGGTACATTACATATACATATCATGATTACACTCTAAAATGGGGATTTGTACCAGTATAAGACACAACTTAATTCTCATTTTTTCCCATAGCCCCCTCACCCTACCACCCCCCCATATACATAAAATTTGTTTCCTTACTTTTTTGTTACAATCTCAACATTTTCCCCCTTCTTCCTATTTTACATTGAGCATTTTCTATTTCACAACATATAACATACAATTCTAGGACTCATTTACATCTTTATTTTCTCATACCAGAGAAAAGATGCGATATGTACCTATCTGTGCCCTATTTATTTCACTTATGAGGATATCCTCATAAGGCAAACTATTTTAAACATCTGTTTGGTTACTTTTTTGTACATGTGATAGCATGTAGATCATTTAGATCTTTAATATTTAATAGGATATAACAGGTATTTCAATTTTAATTCTTCATTATATTTAGACAATTGCTTTCACTCTTTATGATCATTATTGCATATTTCCATCTCTTTGTATCCATTTTTAAATAATAAGATCTGTTTAATTTGCAAAGCAAAAGTTGGAGAATTTGTAGGCTTGTACAACCCCTGTGAAAATCAGTGTGGATATTCCTGAATAAAACTTGGATAGCACAGCCCATTTGGCTCAGCCATTCCTCTGCTGAGAATATAAACAAGAGTTAAAAGATTCATTTCATTCATGTTTATAGCAGCTCCATTTGTAATAGCTAAATCTTGGAAACAACCAAAATTTTCATTAACTGGAGACTGGATAAAGAAGGTGTTCTTTCATAGAAAGAAATATTACTCTGCCATGAAAAATGATAAGTTTGAGTTATTCTTACTCAAATGGATGTACCTTCACGATATTCTCATAGATTTCAAATGTGTAAATATTGAATATCTTCTCTGGTATAATAAAATGAGGATATAAATGTTCTAGTATGTATGGTATATATTGTGAAATAAAAAATATTTAAAAGAAAATAGAGTGTAGGAGTATATAACAAGGGGGGAAAGAATATGATTTAATAAAAAAGAAAACAAAGCTCATGTATATAGGGGGTGAAGGGTTGTAGGGTGGGTGGGGGAAGAGGAAAAATGAGAATCAGGTCTTGTCATATACTGGTACAAATTCTCAATTTTTAGTATAATGATATGTATATATAATATACCAATAAAGATTTTAATTTTAAAAAGGTAAAAGTGAGTGTTATTTAAAAATTTCATTAGTCATATGTTTCTGGAGTATATCCTTCCCCAAATAATAAAATTAAAAAGTTGCATTTATACAAGTTTGTATGTATTCATAATTTATGTGAGCTTTTTTGACATGCTTATGTAAATAAAGTGTATCTCACTGTGTTCAGACTTAAAATTGTCTATTGTTTAAATAATATATAGTAATTAAATAGTATAGTATAGTATAATTAAATAGTATAGTAATAAATACTATATAGTAATTAAAATTTGAAGTATATTTGATTATGACTGCTTTTTGATACTCTCTAATTTGTTTTGTGAACATGCTCTTTTTAAAATTTTGTTTTGTGTGAGTGTTTATCAAAGTATATCTAGCCAT
Organism: Petromus typicus; assembly: GCA_004026965.1. NCBI lineage: Eukaryota > Metazoa > Chordata > Mammalia > Rodentia > Petromuridae > Petromus > Petromus typicus. Next base: position 31,982 of record PVIR01008966.1, on the reverse strand, counting down.
TTTATATTAAAGTAACTGTCTAGTAAATTATGAAAACATCAATGATCACAAAATTGAGGAAGCTCTTAGGCTTTCTAATTAACTATTGCCTTCACTAAGTTTAAAAACTAGCATCTGCTATGTAAGCACCATAATGAAATAAAATACTTGTCATTATAGAAATAATTCATATTAGTTTTATACTATTCTCTAATATAAATTCTTTATTTATTTATAATCCAAATTATATTATATTAACATCCAATCTAGTTATATAAATTTGAAAAAGTTCAAATGTTTTAATTGTCAAAAAGAAAAAACAAATAGAGAAAATGCTTATTTTAAGAAGTCTTTGCCATACAGGGAGATAAAAAGTAAAGAAATATTGGGGGCTTGCAAGATACAAGAGTTGATAATTAAAGAAAAAAATGAGCCAACTGTACAGAAGAGTGGGGAGTGAGTCAACAATGGGAAAGACAGGTGGTCCTTCCATAGAACATGCAAAGGTAAGGTATAGGGTGAAAATCATAATGTAATCAGAAAACAAATTCAAAGTTTCTCAGCTAAAAAGTACCTTTAGAGTTAAAAGGCAACGTTACTAACTCTAAAAAGGTTTAAACAGACTCATTAGAAATGTATTTAAATCTATGTGAATTTACAAATAGCACACATATTACAAACTAACACTCAGGACCAGCTGTCAATGTTCACTTTGTAAAACTCATAAGTTGAAATATCAGTACATGAGACATGGCATTAAATGTTTTTAATGTGTGCTAAATATGTAAGAAAATTCCAAACAGCATCAAAGAAAATATACTCATTCAAGAGAATAGAAGCTTATCTCAGCATGTCTTTTAAGGATTTTGAGAGAATAGGAGTCCCTAGGATGTGGGGAATACATATTAGAGGAAATGGGCTCACAGTGTTATGAAGGCCACAATTTCCATGTGATCTACTGTCTGTAGACAGAACTGGAAAACCCAGTAGTACTTTGAGGCCAATACTGAACACCTGAGAATCAGGAACCTATGGTGTAAATCCAGTGGGAATCAGAACACACAAGAACCTGGAACAGCAGTTTCTAAGAAGAGAAGAAGGTGGATGTCCCTACATATACAAAGTTTAGTTTAGATATAGAGAGAGATGATGCCATACTACACCAAAATGGTACTTAAAAAGCATATTACTCAAATGTGGTGTTTTCTTGGAAAAGTAGGAGAAACTCACAAGCAAGTTCAAATGTTCCTTGAAAGAGAAATGAGATAACGGTTTAGCTACACATGGTAATTTGATAATGAAGTGAGGGCTTTAGTGGGTCTCACAGAATTGCCTCAGCTAAGACGGAAGAAGGTGCGCCTTCTTCCTCACTTACTCATAAAAGGAACACCATAAAACCAGAAATAGGACTTGAAAATAATCGTCAAAATTCAAAAGTGAAGTTTGCCTCTTCAGATACTTCATTGAAGTATCATAGACTAGCATATTGTTAACATATAAAAAAATTTAAAAAATGATTCCTACTTCACACAAATTCTCAATGTTGAGTGCAATCATGATGTGTTCATGGAATGTACCAATAAAAATTTGAATATTTTAAAAAATTAAATGTTTTAAACTGAAGCTGAGCAATTATTTTCAGTCAGTGAAATGATTTATTACTTTTGAAATATGCATTTTTCATACTGGACAAGTAGAAAACAGGTGATTCTTCTTAATTCTCACATTTTCTTCCCTAGTATAACTTTAGGAATAAAATACATTCTCCATAGTAACTACATCTTACTCTCTTCACAACTTGCACTTGAAATTGTGAATCTCAGTAACAGAGAACTATCAGGACTTTTTGACATGGTCATGTTTAAAGCATGTCCTAAAAAAATGATTATATCTTCCCTGAAATGGAAAGTTACCTTTCTTTATCCTTTAAGGTTTTGCAGTAATTGGCATCCAACATACTAAGTAATCATAGGATTAATATCCTAGATTTGCTCACTCAATTTAGATCATACTTTCAATATTCTGCTGGATTTCTCTATGGTGCATACATATGTGGAAATATTAGCAAAAATTAATATCACACAACCTTCTAGTTTTGAGGTTATTTCTTTTCCCAAGACAAGGAAAGGAAAGCGTACATATACTGTGGTACCTCAATTTACTGTTAATTTTATTTGAAAGCAATTTGATTCGTAAACCCAAGCATTTGACAAATGAGGTTTTGTTTTGCAAACGCTATGTTATGTAACAAACAAGACTGCAATTGTCTCTTCTACATGAACACAAAAGTGAGAATCTTTCCCCAAATCATAGGAAAAAAAATGAAGCTTGTGAACCAAGATACAACTGTATTTTAAATTCATCAATCTCCATTTCTCGGTTCTGAGTTTCCCGAGGACATGAGCTCAATCTTTGCTTGAAATTCAAGGGAAACTATTATGCTATGAGAAGGGGCACTACATTGACAACTATGAGAAGGGAATCATTTGGTGTTCATCTTCCTTTTCTTCGATTGCAAACAGCTTGGCTATGGCCAGACATAGCGATCTACTATGCTGACTGACTTTGAAGGACCATCGATAGAATAAGCCAGCACTCGAAGTTTAGTTGAGAGTCTGTAAGACTTATTAATGTTGCATTGCTTGTCTGGTTTACTTTTCTGATGCTTGAAAACACTGGACACTATAATTGTCATGCTACCCTCCAACTGCATGTTGCTGCTTATTTTATTCGTGTTAAAACTTTGTTTGCAGTATGAAATCCTCATAAAATTGAAATCTTCTTCCTGGCTTATAACATAGATTCTTGGTGTAATCTATTCACTCATTTCTGTTCTACTTCAAAGAGTACACTCCTGCTTTGCCCAAAGAACATAAAAATTTACTTTCCTTCTTCTTTGCTCTTTGCTGCCCTCATCTGACTAAAACTGTCCTTAAAAAATCTTGAACAGAACATTGTTGGGTCAAGGAGTTTAATGGGCTGAGAATTTTGAAGTTCATCTATTTTAAAATAGTACAGAAATAAACATGCACAAATTTAAAAAAAAAACAGCAAAAACTTTGCATGCATAAAAAAAACTGATAAAACATCTGATCAGTGTCTAAAAGAACAACACTGCCTAGTTTAGTGCTAATTTTATGAGAGGTATTCTATTGACAAACAGAACAGGAACCACTGGCAGTATGGTAATTTTAGACATCATGCCCAGAGGACTTTAAGCATATTTTATTTTTTTGGTGTATAATAAATGCTCTGTATTATCTTTATTGAGTTTTAGAAGTATAATTAATTGTTTTTGAAAAGTTGATATTATTTGAAAAAGATTCTATCTATGTGCATTTTTATTACCTTCCTTAAACTGTAGTTATAAGCATCAGATATTTGTGTTCATATAAAAAAGTTCTGTTTTATCAATTTAATAACTTTTCATAATCAAATTATCAGAGTACACAATAATTATTACACTTTGTTATTCTAATACTACCCAAATAACAAATCTTAATGCTTTGAAGTATTACAATATATCTGCTTAATTAGTTTCATTTATATTTATCTTAATTCATTGGAATTGTGTTATTATATATAGTTGTTTAGTGTATTATATTTTTTATTTTTTATTTTTATTTTTTAAAAAAAATCTTTATTTGATTTATTGGCATCATGATTGCACTCCATAATGGGGATTTGTACCAGTATAAGACACAATTTAATTCTCATTTCTTTCCTATAGTCCTACCCACCCTACTGCCCCCCCATATACACAAAAATTTTTCCTTACTTTTTTGTTATAATCTCAACATTTTCCCCTTTCACCCTATTTATATTGAGCATTTTCTATTTCACAATATATAACATACAATGCTAGGACTCATTTACATATTTATTTTCTCATGCCAGAGAAAAGATGTGATATGTACCTACCTATCTGTGACCTATTTATTTCACTTATGAGAATATCTTCAAGGTATGTCCATTTAAGTATAAGTGATTCAAACTTATCATTTTTTATGGAAGAGTAATACTCCATTCTGTAGAAGAACCACAGCTTTTTATGCAGTCTCCAGTTGATGGACACTTGGGTTGTTTCCAAGATGTAGCAATCACAAATTGGGCTGCTATAAACATGGGTGCACATATGTCACTGTGATATGAGTCTTTTAATTCTTTTGTGTATATACCTAGCAGGTCAATGGTTGCTTCAAATGGGACCTCCAATCCTAGCTTTTTGAGGAATCTCCAAACTGATCTCCACAGGGGTTGTATGAGTGTGTTATTATATTTTCATTTTTTGTGAATTGTACCTTTAAAATATAAAATACTGTATATAAAATGTTTTCTGTATGCATGCATACTCACTATAATATTATAAGAATCTGAAAATGAGAAGATTCTGAAATTTTACTTCTATGCATTTTCAGATCTGTTGTATTTTGCATAGTTTTAGGTTTAGGTCATCAGTTATGGAGTCTTGCTTTCAGATGCATCCATATTCTATGTAGCTCAAGTTTCAAAATATTTTTCACTGTATGAAATACTAGTGACACAAAATCAGAGAAACTATCAAGATCTAAATAAATATCTTCTCAATTGAAAAGTATGCTTATGTCCATGATGGAGAATCATATGGGCATGTCCTAGTTGGAATCTATAAAAGAAGCACTCTGACAAAAACTAATTTTTGTAATTTTTAAAGTGCTTAAGTAGTTCTAACACAATATTTGCCTCTTACTAACATACATTGACATATAGCATTTTCTAATGATGAGAAGCTCTTGTTATTTTTAAGAACTGTTTATCACTTTAAAGACTCACATGTGAATTCAAAAATTTAAAATATTCAGTTTTAATTGGCCAAAGATAACAAAAAGGAGTGCTCAATTTCTTCATATTTAATAGGCTAACAGGTAGATTTTGGACCATGATCTATCTCACTAATTTCTAAACAGATTATGACTGTGAACCATTTGTTTCAAAAACTCTCACTGGAGTCTAGAGCACTGGCAGGGGCCTCCATTCAGGTGGCTTTTGTTACCCAAGTGTAAAATCCTCAGTCTTTGTAAAATTAGAAAACACATATTGACATATCTTACTGCCCAGGATAAGCCTGATGGTGCCAATGTATTATTAGTGGGGATTGATCCATGCCAATAACTACAAAAGGCCAATTGTCAAGGTAAGAGCCTGCATCTGTTCACCTGAAGTAATGATCTTAGCTCTCCAATTATTCATGGAAGCTTGGCCACATTCCATTTTATACACTAAAAATTATCCTTGGCCCAATCTTTCCCTTTCAGCTGGCAGTTTCTGTAATGGCACAAGCTCTGTTGGTTTAACTGAAACTCTACAAGTGTGTTTGATCTGTCAGATCAGAGGAAAGCAAATCCAGAAAATGTCATTATCTTTTGCAGATCCCCAAGGCTTCCATTGATTCAAATTTATTATGATTATACATACAAGACATCTTTTTTTTTTTTTTTCTTTTTTGAGACAGGGTCTCGCTTTGTAGTTTAGGCTGGCCTTGAGCTCAGCCTCGAACACATCATCCCAATCCTCCTGCCTCTGCCTCCCCAGTGCTGGGATTACAGGTGTGAGCCACCACACCCCACACTGTAGTATGTGGTACTGATTGCTGCTGGGCATGAGTCTCCACACCCAGTATTGTATGTGGTTACTGGGGAAGAATCGAACCCAGGCCTTTGCATTTGCAAGACAGATGCCGGAATGACTGAGCTAAATCCCTGGCCCTCTAGAAGACATTTTAAAATGACACAGTGGGTAGGTAAGCATAATTTGTATTGACTACAAATCAGAGGTGCCATTGTCTCCTCTCTCTTCCCCAACATAGCCTGAGGTATGACTGTAGTTATAATTTCTCTGCCCATATTGGCAAGATTCTGACTACTTTTGGGTCTCAATAACGACTTTGGCAGGGTAATAAAACATTTCATCCTCTTTCAATAGAGAAGAAATATTTCCACATCAGTATATCTGCATCCAGATCTTAGGCCATCTGTCCTTCACTGCAGAGGAAGAGAGAAACACTTGTAATTTCCAGTTTAAGGAAAATTCTCTTATACTCGATCTATTTCAAAAATTTTTCTAACAAAATTTCATTTAATTTGGACACCAAAATATTCTGCTGTCTCACATTTTTCATTTTTAATTTGAGGAAAGAGTAGTCCAAAGAAACAGTGATTTTATGAACCTTCCCATTGCTTGTGTGTTTCACCGACTCCATGGCCCCAACTGCCTGGTCTCCTTTACGTCAGCACACATTTTCTTAGAACACTTGCTTCATCTATCCAATCTTTAAACATGCATTACTTGTAGGCATTTTAAAAGTAATTTTTATGTAAGGTAAAGCACATATGTCTTGCTGAAGATATGTTTAACATATTTATCATCATATTTATGATTCTCTGCTTTGTAAACTGCAGATTTAAATATTTTATCTTTGAAGCTGTGTTATTGCTTAGTGGCAGAGCATTTGCCTAGCATGCCAGAGGCCCTGGTTTTGATTCCTAGCACCTAAATGGGCCAGAGAAAAAAGGGCATAAAAATGCCTATTTCTTAATAGTTTGCTTTGTAAAATTTAAACCAACATTATAATACAAGTGTTAACAAGTGTTTTTGAGTTCAGTTAGTAGGAAAGTCATATCATCCTCATGAAACCATGCTTTGAGCATTTTAAGTGATGTCACCAGGGATGAGACATCATCTAGATCTTTCTAATACCTGTGAAATGGCATGGAATGAATAGTGCTGATCATAACAGCCACCAACTGGCTTCATTTCATGTTGAAGGGAAAATATTTGCAGTAAAATCATTCAGTCTGCTTAAAATATTTTCTCTTACATGATGATCATAGCACTAGAAAATACAAAACCTATGAGAAAATCATTTCTTAAATCACCTCAGAGAGTGCCTCCTGTTCTTTGTAATAGACTGAAAAAAGTCTGATATTGAAATAATAAAATTCAAATTTCTTTTCGCAAAAGTAGTAGTTAAGAGAGGTTGAAAGAAGAAAAGTAGGTTAGTTTTAGCTTCTGAGGAGGTGGCAAACTTTCTCCATACTGGAATAAATAAAATAAAACTAACAAAAAAAGTGTTGTGCACACTGGCTATTCTCAGCAATATCCTACTCTCACTTCTGTTTTCCAGTGATTTCTGTTTCTTAAAGAAAAGATGTATTGTCAGAAAATGAATGTTCGAGTGCTATAGTAAAAAGCACTAGTTTTATGAAGAGGGATATAAAATATATTTCCTGGAAAATATTCCCCTTTATTATAAAATTATTGCCTTATGTACTGCCACATAAAATACTTGCTCAAACTAATAGTTTAAAACACAAAGTCTTCATTATTTCTTACAAATCTGCCATGGCAGGCCATTCTGCTGACATTCTCACACATCTTTTCAAATAGTACTGGAAGACAGCTCAGCAAGAGCCCTCGGATAGTTTTACCCTCTTTCTGTAATATTTGCAGTTTCACTGGGGCACCAGCAACAAAATAGCTGATTCAAAGGGCAAGAAAATGAGCCGGGTTGACTACATGGATTAAGTGACGGTGGAAGGCCAGTGGTGTAACGCAGATGTGTAGTACTGGTCTACCATGGGAAAGGGCACTCTGAATTCCATCTTCCACATTTCTGAAACAGGGATACACAAAGACTATGAGTTCACAATGTGGTAGGAGCCTTTATGGAGTCAGTACCAAGGATGCCATGCAAAGAATCTTGGATTCTCAATCTACTTGGACTAGAGTCAGAAATTTTGTAGGAAGTGTGTATACTCACCCAATCTACATTCATCCTCAAGATAAATGTTCTACATAAGAGGAATAAAAAAAAAATGTTTCAACCTCATAATTAAATTTCATTTAAACTGAAAACAAATACGGATTCTCTAGCAATTTGACTACTGGTAAATTACTTAGTTTTTCCAATCCTCAATTACCTTGCTCTCAGTGTTTTCACGTGATTTGTTGTAAGCTTTCAATAATTTACTGAAGTGTTACAGTGTCCAAAGCCTAAAAAAGTTATTTCTCTTACTTTCAAAAATTACAATACATGTTTTTATATTGCTAGAACAGTATGAGTAACATTGTTGGTTTATATTTACAATAATCACTTCATTTGTATGCTATAGTCCCATAACTGAATTGCTTTTACTATTGTGTTTCCATGTTAACATTGATCGTTACCACTTCTTTTAGCACTGTATTACACTTCTGGGAAGACAAAACAACCAGTGCACCAGATACATTATTCATTCTTTGCTAGCATTGTTGCCGTTGAGGAAAGCCAGAGGTCTCCTACATTGCTAATACAATAAGTAGTAATTTCTCACTGTTTCAATGCAGTGCTGTGAAAATACTGGACTGTTATACCAAAAAAAAAAAAAAAAAAAAAAAGGTATTTTTCATATACTAACCTATCTTTATTTTATTGTGTATTTTGCTTCACTCAATTTTGACACATCCATTTAGTGACACTCTGAATCCTGATGGTCTGTATACATAGATTAAAACTTTCTTTTCTTAAATGCACAGTATGAAGATTCAATATATGGTTTGTTGCTCTTAGAAAATGAGTATGTTTCTTTAAAAGAATAACTATTTATTCAAAATACGTTATAGTGCTAACTGGTATCCTACAGCATAAAAGTTACTTTAAACTCATTTTTAACTGTAGTAGATTAATTGACTATTTTTAAAATTAGTTACTCTATGATTATCTGTGAAGAAATTATTCTAGGTAAAATCAAATGGCATCACTATGGAAATTTTTCTTTTCATGTTTTAAAATACTTCATTAGACCTTCCTCTAACTTTTGAAATCTCACAGATTGAGAGAGATGAAGAAAAAGAGAATTGCTCAACAGGTTGATTTCAACTTGCACAGTGAACTTGAACTCCTTTGGAAATCTGACAAAAACACCCATAAGTTTCCCCCCCCCCCCAGTTTTTCTAAATTTTAGACAAATTTCCTTCTGTTGAGGATGCTTGAGATCCCTTCTTTTGGAATGAGTATTTAAGACCAATTCCAATTATAAGTTTTCTCTCTATCCCTGTAAAATGTGAGTCTTCTCCAACCTTCCGGTAAGTTTTACAAGACACTAATATCTTCCTCAAAGTCCTGGAAGCCATCTCTTTCAGTTGGAATCAACTGGCCGAAGGTCTTAGTGAACTGTGATAAGCATCGGTTAGTAAACATAGGGGGCCTAAGCACAATGGCACAGCCTTCCTAACCATCCTAGAGAGTTTTATTTTGTTTTGTCTGTTTCATTAAGGCTCCACTGTCTTGATTCTTAGTGCAATAGTTTGAGATAAAATGTCTTCTTCTATGTTTAATGGCTCCAGTGCAGTTTGTCTGTGATACAGTTCCAGGATTCTTTTTTTTTTTTTTTTAATTTTTTAATCTTTATTGGTACATTACATATACACATCATGATTGCACTCCATAATGTGTCTTATACTGGTACAAATTCCAGGATTCTTTAAGCAAAGTTAGAAGCAACGATAAAAACAGCATTATGAACTGAGTAACATATTTGCATTGATAAGAAACATCACAGCACTGGAAAAGTCTTAGCTGGTTTGGAAATGTATATAGACAGACACAATAATGGTGCCCTGGAAATGATGCCAATGACTTTGTAATTCACATTTAATTATGCAGCAATTGAAACTTTTCTAAAGATTTTAATATAATCTGAAAATAAGGGAATGATGTTTCATCATTTGAAAGTTTTCTAAGAAATAAGGATTAGTTTCCATCTATTATAGAATTATAAAAGCCATTTTCATGAGTTCAGAACTGTCACAGACAGAATGCAAGTACATTAGTACAGAGCCACAATAGTACTAAAAAAGAATCAAAATGACAGTAAATTTGATTTAAAAATGTATTAATGGAAAAATATGGAAATGGAAAAATAGTGGAAAATTCTAGAAGTTAACATGAAGATGATTTGGACACATTTAATCCAGAGAATTTTGTTTAATACTTTTATGTACAATTGTAAAATTATTATTCTAAAGTAGTGTATACTTTCCCCCAAAGGCACAAAATATAAATATACACTTTAAATGTTTAAAGAGTAAAAACTTATCAAGCACCATTGAAATATGTTCATATCTATTGTCCAAGACATCAATAATAAATTTCAAACTTTAAGAAAGTGGGGATTTGGAAGTATTTTTTAAAATATAAGTTAATATATTATGATATATTTTTGGAGCATCAAAATGGAACAATGGAAACATGGATTGACATTATAAAAATTAGAGTCAGCTAAATGAATACATTTGTGTCAATTAGTCTCACACTTTTTATTGAAACAACTCGCTAAAGTGGATTCCTTTTAAGGGAATGTACTCTGTCAGTTAGCATTTTCGCTAAAATACGTGGAGCATATATTGTACTTAAATGTTTTCATACGTACAAATTTAAAATGACTATAGACTTCTACTAAAATTTAAAAGTACAAGAAAAACTTATCCAAAATTATTTGATATTTATCAGATAAATAATTTGCACAAAATACACTGAATTATGCAGAATATATTGCACTCAAATGATATTTTGGTATAATTTATATTAATCTCACCACAAATACACAGTGTTTAATAGAAAGTATATAAATGAAATAGGTTGCAGAGAAAGACATTGCCAAGAATGATCAGATATAAGTGTTTGAAGCAAAGAGGAGAATTTTTAGTATTTTAGGGGCATTGTGGCAATGTGTCTTCCTCCCTAATTTATAAAATTTTAACATTCACTATATTTTGGAACATCTGTCATTGCTCAAAGTTTGTAGCAATTTATGACAAATTAAGCTTCTGCCGTGTGTTGATCTATCTTATTTTCTGGATTTGAAAACACACAAAGTCTGTTCCTCAGAGTCAAAGTGACCATGGAAGGTAAAAGTCCTGACGGGATTCAGGGTGTATCACAGCCAGGGGAGCAAAACTGTCACACTCACGAGGGAAGACTCTCATGCTGCTTCAGTAACGGACGAGACTGACAGAGGAAGTGTGTCTGAAATGAGGAGTATTTTGAGGGGAAATATTGTCTTTTGTTTTAATAATTCCTTTAAATTTAAACATTCAGTGTTTTTGTTCATGCCTTCTAATTAATAAATTAATGTTTAAATACTAAATGTAAAGTTTAATATATATGTGCAAAGGTTCATGAGAGCAGCACAGCATATAGTTATCAAGAGATACTGCAACATTATAATATGCAGGGTTTTATGTAGAGTGCTCAAAGCAAACATAGACAATTTGAACTTGTCAAACAAAGAAATCTGTTGGCTGCTCTATCAGAAGGATCAGAAAGGTGCACTAAGTAGGTGTGCTGTCTTGAAATGTGTCTTCATAATGCTCTGCTAATAATCTCACCTTGATAGCTCAAATGTATCAATAAGCTCAATAGAGTTAGTAATCTCAAAACACTTAGCATTTTGTCTAACCAATCTCCAATAATTAAATAAATTTCTGTGGTGAAATATTGCATTGATGAAAGACCAGTAGTTTTAAATCACCTCTTTTATTCTTGTCTCATTAGTAACTTTGCATAAGGCACATTTTCAAATAATGAAAGAAGAATTAGCTCCACAGTTCACCTAACTCTCATGAATCAAGTGGAAAACATAACATGAATACCAAGAGATTACATATTTAATGAGCATACAATGTGGAAAAACTCCTGACAAACATCAGCTTGAAGACTTCCCCTTCTTAGGGGAATACTGAGGTGGAAAGTCCTCTGAGCAACCTGACGTATGTATTTTGTTAGAGGATTCCCCAGGTCCCCAGGGCTTTCATGGAAACCATTCGCTTCAAGAGATCAGAAGAAGCCAGCTGGATAGCAAAGATGGAAACAATTGAACCTGGTTTGTAGCAGCCGTTCTCAAAAACTGCTCTGTTCTTTTCTATGCTTCTTTGATCAAATTTAAAGCATCCTAATTACTGCTAATAGGACCTAATCATTGCCAAGTCCAGGAATCATCTTGAATGCTCCTGGATATTAGTTTGATGTATTTGAAGTTGGCTTGTGGGTTTCTACAAAGGTTCATTAGACTAGAAGACCTCTGAAAATATGTGGAATTATTGTGTATATAGCTTATAAAAGATAACCCATCCATTGTATAGATTAAAGAAACCTACTATATAAAAAGCATGATGTTATACCCCAATCTTTCATTTCTGCCTGTGTGAAAGTGTCTTTGGATGGAAAATCTGTTCCAGGATGGGTGACACATAAGTCTAAAGCTGAAGGAGTGTGGAAGTACATTTATTCTTACATCACTCAAGTGGAACCATCATACAAATGCTCAGGGTCCTAACCTGGCATGCAGGATGAATGATAAATATATCCTAATGCTCCTTCTCCTTTTTCCAGTTTCTCATTGCTTTGGTATGGACATGTATATTTCAGGTTACTGGATCTTTATCTTAAAGGATCTGACAACACATCTTATATGGTTTCATAATTTATTATTTATTGAACTATGATTTTAAATTTGTTCAGCCTATCAAAATGTTAAGTGATGAGACCAGAATTATTTTCATTTATGTGTCACTGAGCTGTGAATTCTTTCGGGATGGCTTCCTGCACACAGGCAGCAAAAGTGCCTGTCTTTGGAGCCCCACCCATCAGAAGAGAAAACAAAACCATTAAAATTAAATTATTTCCCCAGTGCTTTAAAGCTACGGAGATGATGAAAAATAGCTTGTGGTGAGGCAAGTGAACAGGGGAAATCTGTTTACCGCACAAAGAGGACCTCAAAGGAATTCCGTGTTGTGCGCCTGCAGAGATAAGTCTGAAGGAGGCACTTTCCGGCTCTTTAGCTAAGATGAGCAAATAAATCTGTTGTAAAAGAAAAAAAAAAAAAAAAGAGGTTAAAGAGATATTAGAACCCAGGTGTGTTAAAGGGTAGTGCTGACCCTGACCCTGTAAGGCCTACTTTCCTTCCCTTCACCTTCGTTGATTGGGTGGTTTGCTTAATTTACAGGCCTTAAAAACACCAGACCTTCCAATAATGCTATAAGAAAACTTCCGTTTTATCCGCTGGGTAGGACTTTGTGTGCAAGAATGTAATGCATACAATTCCTCTTGATCTTTGGTCTCAGAATACAAAATATTCTATCTCTGTTCATTAGGCAAACTATTGGAACTTCAAGCAGTACTGTTTTTTTTTTATATGGAAAATATAGATCTTGAGAGAGGGATTCATAGTGTGTATGTAAATCATAATGAAGATTATACAGTCTAGTGCTGATGAAATTAACTATTACAATTTGCCCAAAGAGTGTTACAAGTTACTAAAAAGTAAATGAGCATCAAATTTAAACATATACTGCAAGCACAAACAAGGAGGAAGAAATACTGTAACTGAGTTTTCTTTTATTTTTAATATCCTAATCTGAGGCTGGATCATATCAGTAATATTCAAAAGTAGAAATGATGATCAGTGAATCATATCTGAGAAGAACTCAGGTAAATTACCCACAACTACTATTATTTTAAATGCGAACTTATGTCTGTTTTCAGTAGGGATAAAACTTACCCTACATGTATTTTGTATAATTTTCACTAATGCTATAAGTTTTCCAAATATACGTATCTTCTCTATGATGGCATATAATTATCATTAACATTCTTGCTAGGGAACAGATTCAAAAAGTAAAACATAGCCCTTCCACTTCTTCAAGATAATGATGCCATTTTAAATCTAAATAAGAAAATTCCTTTAAAGTAATTTTTTATTTATCTATCTGATATTACAGGATATATTGGAACTTGTTTTAATTGAAATAAAAGTTTATTTTCATAAACAATTAAAGGTATTACATATTGAATGGTGAAATATGTCCCTGTAAAAATATTAACATGCTAACTCCCCGCACCAGTAAATGTGATTTGGTATGGAAATACAGTATTTTCAAAAGAGTAATTTAGGATCAATTTAATAATTTAATCATAATTTAATTTATGTCCTTATAAAAAGGTCTGAACAACAATAGAGATAGAGGACATATATGATAAAGACAGAGAAAGAACACTACCTACAAACAGAACATCTCATGCTACCAGAAGCAAGGAAGGAGGCAGGAACATGATAATAAAGGAAATAGAAAATCTTGTCTACATATTGGTTGTATAATTCTACCATCCAGAGTGGTGATACAATTTTTTTGCTTGATTAAGGTACCTGGTTTATGAAACTTTGTTATAGCTTTAAAAGAAGAGCGCTGTTGTTTTCCTTTGCATCTCATTCTTCTGTATTGTTGTTTTTATTATTTTCTTCTTACTACTCAAATGAAAAATGGCTTTAACAATAACATATTTACTATAATAATAAAATATATGTTGGTGTAAATACATTAACAAAATTTATTGTTATAATAATAGAAGTGATCTACTACTCTACATAAATTTAAGGAATAATTTTACTTTCTAAGGAATCAAACACTTGAGGTGATAGTTATAATGCACCATGTTCACCGAAACAAGTAAAGAGTTGATGTGTTAAGTTCTTCTCTTCAACAAATATTCCATAACCATTTCCATGCCAAAGTCATATTTATTGCTGATACTCACTGGAAAAATTTCAGGCAATATAGACCTCACAGTGTAGTTTTAAACTGTGCCCTATTCATGTTCACATTTTAGTAAACAACATGTTCTATCTTTTTTCTAAACCACTGCATGTGAAGCACCACTGACACAGAAGACATGTTGTAAGAAAAATGTCATTTATATAAATGTTTTAAAAATCCACTTCTATTACTTTGCTATAGAGACAAATACATGGCCATGCGCTTCAGCAGAAATCTACTAAGAAAAAAATATGACAGAATTTTCAAAAGAAGTTTTTTGAATTGTATGTTATACCTTATTTGCATGATTTTGAAGTAATTTCCAAATATTATTTATATGATTCCATAATCTCATTAAAATAATGTACCTTTTACTTTCATCGTGAAATGATAGAAACCTAAAAATAATTTCATAAATGTTATTTGTATTTATTCGGCTTTCTGTTATTGGTACAGAGTATCTGTGAGCGTGGTTTGAAGACAGAAAGGTGCATCTTGGCTCTTGGCTTCTGAGATGTCAGTCCATGGTTGACTGATGCCACAGCAGAAGCCTTGTGGTGAAAGGGGGCGACCGGAGGGAGCTGCTCTTCCCCGCCTTACAGCAGGTAGGAGGCAGAATGAACAAGGAAGAGGCAGCCAATGAGGAAGATTCCGGCTACAGAAAATATTCCTGGCTGTGTCCTCAGTCATCTTCTTCCTCTGATAGGGACCTGTCTCCTTCTGGTTATACGCTCATCAGAGTAGGAGTCCACTGATGAGATTAATACTCCTCTTACCTGGTCCCTTTCTGCATGCCACACCTCCGAATGTGTTGGTGTTTGGGGACCATGTTTGATTCAAACTATAACCTAGTTAATCTTTCACCCTCTCTTTGTCTTGGGTAAATTTTCCTGCTCTGTTGCAACTTTGAGCTTTGTAACTTCTGGATCTCAGTTAAAATATTATATTATTTGTTTTCAAGAAATATGAGAACCTTCATCTTTTCCAAAGAAAAGAAAATATTCTATCTTGAGATTTTTCAGCTAACATAAATGTTATCACTGTAAATGAACCTAAACTCAGCACTGTAAGTTTAATTGGTTGCATAGCAGCTGTGAGTGAAATGGGAATAGTTAATTAGAATGAAGTTCCAATTTGTCCCTCAGGATTTTCACACCTTAATGCCCTGGGCCTCTACCTTAGGTACTAGGAATTTATTACATGGCCAGTGAGTGCTCCCTACTGGCAGGCAGGAAGATGTTACAAGGGCATTATTCATTGGTGACAAATATCTTTTGCATTTAGATTAGTTTGTATTGTATTTAATTCTAAAATGCCTCAGGGTTAAGTGATTGATTTGTAAACAAAATCATAAGACTATCCACTGGCCAAAAAGATAAAAAGTTGTAGGAAACGATGGTTATTCCAACTATTGGATGTGGAGTCAGAATGGGTGTCTTCAATGTATCCTTCTATACTTTCAAAATGAGTCTAGTTAGTTATATGTGATATTTGCATATTCTTACCAGTAACTTTTGGAATTCTCACATGACTTGTACTTCGGATGATTATATTTAAAGTTTTTCATTATCTTCTCATTGTCTTCCTCACTATAACAGTAAGAAATACTATCTAATGTATTAGGATATATAAGAATTCATTTTGTGGGCCAGGGATTTAGCTAAGTGGTTCTGGCACCTGGCTTGCAAGCACAAGGGCCCAGGTTTCATCCCCCAGTCAACCACATACAATACTGGGTGTGGAGACTCATGCCCAGCAGCAACCACATACCACAGTGCCTGGCGTGGTGGCTCATGCCTGTAATCCCAGCACTCGGGAGGCAGAGGCAGGAGGATTGCTGTGATGTGAGTTGGAGGCTGAGCTCAGGGCCAGCATGAACTACAAAGCAAGACCCTGTCTCAAAAAAAAAATTATTTTGTATATAGAAACTTTGTGTTTTACTCAGATGAAAAGAAGACATTGACTCAAGGGCTCTTTCTTGGTTTAACTTCATGAATTAAGGTTTTGAAGTGAACCTAGAACCTGGAAGTACTCAGTGTATATGTGAAGAATACATTGGATGCAATAAAGATTTCAATCAAACAAAAAGAAGAATACATTGGAATATGCTTCATGTTTTAATTTACATCTTCAATTTTTCTAAATAAAATCAATCACAGAAAATTTTCAGGATATTATTCACTATTCTTCTTTCAAAATGTCATTTTACAAATAACAAAAAAGGTACTATTATCTTCATATTTTATAAACACATAAAGAAGGATGGAGCTTTTTGTACCTTACTAAATATTTAATGGGTTAGTTGCAGAGCAAATTGACAAAAGCCCATATTTGTAAAGTTCACCAATTTCTAAGATGTAAATGCTTCTAATCTACTGTAGTTGCTTTGCAGCCACGAGCATGATATCTCTGAAAACTAAATTATAAAACTGTTACAGTTATCTCCCAGTACTGATTATTATCAGTATAATGCCTGTACTGTAAAATATATATCCAGAAAAATATATAATAATTGCATATTTCTCCTTTCCAATCAATCCCATATCATGAGCCTGTTGTTAGTAAAGTCCAATTCTTATTCTAAGTCCTATTTTTCATTAGACATTTATAATTAATAAGACTATCTGTTTAGCAATGTGATATTTCCAGTTACACTTTCTTTTCCTTTGAAAATTGTTACTGTATTTAGCACTAATATTTTGAGGGCTAGGAAAGCTATCTACCTTGAAGGATGAATTGGACCCATCCATTTCAAATCCCGCAGTACATATTGCAGCAGAAAGAAGTAGGCATATGAAAATTAGAATCAAAATATAAATAGCAGATAGTCAAAGTGAGTCTCAGGGGTGAAAAGATGGAGGACATTTGCGGCGTATTACCAGATGTTCAGCTTCTACTGTGAGTTCAAAAACAAGCAAAAAAAAAAAGGTTCATTTGAAATATTTGAGGTCATGATGCAACTCAAAACTTCACCACACAAATAGATGCAACTTTGCAATTTAAAATGTGTTAAATTTGAAAGGCTGGAAATACAATTTATAAATTAATTACTCCATTTCTTAGGCTTAAAAAAAAATCTCACCTATATGGAGTTGGCCTTTTTATTTATTTTGACTTTGATGGTAGATTTCCATTATTTAATATTTCAACTACAGACACAAATCAATCCAGATATCAAAAATCCTATCGCTCCATTTTAGTACACTGTGACTCTTACAATCCAGTGCATTCATGTTTAGAGAGAGACAGGGTTCAGTATTAAATCCTTCCTTTGAATCAGTTTCAGGCAGTTCTATTTCCTAACCTATTGAAGCAAAGGCATTAATTATACATTTTGCGAATGGTAGAGCCAACACTAGCAGTCACTATAGCATCATTTCCTTAGGAAGCAGCACAACCTGCTCTCTGATTCAGTTTTGCTTCCCACAGGTAGGCATCAGTCTTCAATTACATAGCAGGCAAGGGGAAGGAGGCAAACAATATGCATTTCCCACGGGGGAGAGAAATGAGCACATGACTCAGGATCTCCTAGTGAACAGACAAAATTCTCTACTACTTTTACTTTCATCCACACTTAACTTACACACACACAGGCATGTAGAGAGACAGGATATGCAGGATATTTTTGTATTTGACCATAAATAGATGATCACTATTTATTATCTGATCTAGTTCAGTCTTTTTATTTATATTTTCTGGCTAGCTCAGGATTATTTAGTTGTTTCTTTTGAAAAACTAAAAATTAACTTGTGACTTCTCATAAGGATTTTTAAAATATTAAATCAGCAGTTGTCTAGTGAAAGTACATGAAACAACTAGTTGGTTTTGTCTAAAATATTCTGACTTATTTGACTATTAAGTTGTTACAGCAAAAAACAGTTCTCTTGATCTATCACAGTAAAAAGAATACTGAAGTATAGAAGGTAAATTATAAGATAACATCACAATCTAATAGTGCTATATGTGGCAAAGAGTTGTCTATGTAACAGTAAATATATAAACCATTAAAAATTAGAATTTATATTGTGAAATAGAAAATACTCAAAGTGAAATGAGGTGAAGAGGGAAAAATACTGAGATTATAACAAAAAAGAAAGGAAATAAAGTTTATGTATATAGGGTGTTGAGGTGGTAGGGTGGCTAGGGTTGTCAGAAAAAAATCAAAATTAATTTGTGTCATATACTGGTACAAATTCTCATTGTTGAGCGCAATCATGATGTGTATATGTAATATACCAATAAAGATTTCAATTAAAAATGAGAATATAGGACTTAATGATAACTAAATATGTATCTGTTGCATATAAACAAGAAAATGACAAAGCAGAAAAACATTTAAGAAATTAACTGATAATGAATTATCTACAATATATAAACAAGACTTAAAATTCAATAATAAGAAAACAACTCAGTGACAAATGGATCAAAGAAGATATGAAGAAAGATTGCAAATACTATATGAAAAACATCCCATTTACATGAGATTAGAAGAATGCAAATGAAAACATCAATGTAACACCAGTGCACACCTCTTTGATTGCTGAAAATAAAACACACTCATCAATTAATGTTGACAATAATGTGGAGCAATAGATACCTTCATTGCTAATGGGAATACATGAAATGGTGTAACTACTTAATGGACAGCTTTACAGTTGCTTATAAAACTACAAATGCTTTTACCATAGCCCTATCCAAATAAATAAAAATATATATATATATATATGTCTACGTATAATCCTGCACACAAATATGGTAAAAGCCATATTTGTTCATAGTTTCCAAACACTGGAAGCTAAAATGCCATTCAGTAGGTGAGTGTGAAAGGAGCAGCACACAAAGTACTAAGCTGTATAGCCAGGGACAGATGTGGAGGAAACTTAAATGTGTATCTTTTAATAAAAGAAGTCAATTAAAAAAATAAAACTGTACGATTTGATTCTAACTATGCAATTGTCTCTGAATGCCAATGCTAAAGGTAAATAAAATTCCTGATTGCCAAGGGATAAAGGAAAGAAAGAAAGATGAAAAAGCTGAGTGCAGAGGTTTTAGGGCAATAAATCTGCTTTGTAAATTCTAGTCGTGATGGCGACCTATCTAGATACATTCATCACAGTCTATAGAACCTACCACAGCAAAAGTGAATGGCACTGTACATTCTAAATGTTCAACTAATAATGATGTGCTGATGCAAGTACCCCAGTTAAAACAAATGGAGCAGCACTGTAGAGACGCAGAGAGGAAGGGAGGTTGAGGTATGTTAGAGAATTCTATGTACTTTATGATTGATTTGGATTGCTAACCTAAAACAGTTTTTTAAAATAAAGCCTGTTTAATGGGAGAGAAAGTTATACAAGAAAAAATGTATTCTAATAATCTACTAAAATACTTTTCTAACTATGAAGGAAACAACTATATTGGAATACTATGAAATATTATAAAAATTAAAAGAAAAAGACATCTTCAAAGTAGATTTAAAATAAAACAATTTTATCTTATAGGTTTTTTTATATAGAAAATACTAAGCTCTCTACAATAGCTTTTTAGATTTGTAATAAGGAAACCAGCTGTAGACGTGGTTTTTGTTTTCAAAGTCTGAAGAAGATGCTGAAATACTGACAACTGTTCTAAAAGAGGAAAAGTCACAAGTCTATTTGTCATGTTACGCTGGGTGTGTGCTTTCTATAGGGTCTCACACCTACTGATTTGATTAATCTTGGACTTCGTTGATAAAGACTTGCATGGGTCTGGCAGCAGGACTGTGGAACTGAATTATTAATTCACTGATAGTGTCTTCATCTCTTTCCATTCATAAACAAGATAAGTCAGAAGAGACATAAAATCACTGCCTATAAATATAAAGACTCAATTTGATGACTACTTCAAGAGACCATTTGCAGTGTGGACCAAGTTTCAAGATCACCTTGTTTCCATTTAGATTGTCCAGACCTACAGGTAAGAGTAGATCACATGTTTCCACTGTGAAGAAATAATCATGAAACTAGGAAGAAATTGAACATTTCCCATCAGTAAAAGCCTGAGCCAACTGTACTATTGGGCCAGTGAAAAGCAAAATGAAGAATGAATTATCTTTAAAATACTGGTGATTTCAAACAAAAGTCTGCCTTTTATCAATCCGTTCTGTCTATTTCTGATTTTTTTAAAACAAGAACTGTTTTGATAAACTCAAATCTTTGAGACAGATCTAGAAGAGGTCAGGTGTATCAAAGTGTACCATGCTCTGGCATCGCTGCCTGATGCTGACAATTATCCCATGTACCCATGCTCATTTTCTACAGAAAATCACTCAACTATGCACAATATCAGTGTTGGCATGACAGCTTTTATTCCACCTTGTCTTTGAACTCTTCCCCAAATTTCTTAAGGACATTCAGATTATATGACAATATATTCCTTTGCAAACTTAGTATGCCAGCGTTATCACTATAATACTTTTCTAAGTTTCTTCTTTCTGCATTTTCTTCCAATCATAAATTGAAGTTTTACTTTGGTGTATAGGCACAACTTTGTTGGAAGACTATGAGACAGTGGCCAAAAGGAAAATGAGTAGGGTTAGAGCCCCAGTTTTTACAGTGGAATAAGATGGTCATAAGGTTTTCCTACATGAAGAGATACAGTCAATTTCTTCTTCTTTCAAAGTGGGCTGTCTTTTCACTTATTTGATGAAAGGAATGTAACAGAAGTGATGTTCTGAAATGTTTAAGACCAGATTTTTTCAAGTATGAATTCTTCCTTCCTTGTGTGGTAACCATCATAACTGTGATGAATCTCGGTCACAGCTCCTCAGTGAGAAGGAGAGACCAGGTAGACAACACCTAGGGACTGGCTTTTCACATATGCCTCTTGGACTTTCCAATTCAGTGTATCTGGTGACTGAGCTCAGTGGAGTGGATGATCTCGTGTGGCAGCCTGTGGAGCCCAACAGACCAAAGAAATCACTTTATATGAAACTGTGAATAATAATAGATTACTGATGCTCTAAGGCAAAAATGTTGGAATATTAAAAATAGAGTAATATGTGATTTAAATGTCTGTTTACCCTGGCTGAACATTCAAAACAACTGGAAGGTTAGGAAACTTGGGGGGGAATCAGAGGTGGCACCAGCCAATTAACACTTCCTGAGGGACAGGCCTAATATCACTAGTTTTGAAAGTTGGCATTAGATTTTAAGGTATAGTTTTGAAGATTATAAAGTTAATTTTGGATATTGTCTTAACTTGAACTAGTTTTTCCTTTAACAGTTACAAATTCACCCACTTTTTTATCTATCTCGAATGCTTGCTGTTCTTTAATATGAAAATGATGCACTTTAGGAACACTGAGCCAAAACATTCTGAAATTTATGCTACAGTGTTATTTAAAATTTAATCATTTTAATTATAATGCTTCACACCTATAATCCTAGTATTCAGAGGCCTGAAGGTCACATGATCAAGTACAACCTAAGTTACTTACTGAAATAGGGTTAACAAAAAAGCAAAAGAAAACAAAACAAAAATATTCATGATCATTTGATGAATCATTACTTCAGTGATTTAGTTTTTGTTTTGTTTCCAATGATGTATTTTATTTGACTTCAATGGAAAATATTACAAGAAATGAATGCCAAGGCTGGGGATTTACCTCTGTGGTTCCAGAACCTGCCTTGCAAGTGTAAGGGCCTGGGTTTGATTCCTAGTAACACGTACAACAATTCCGGGTGTGGAGATCCATGCCCAGCAGCAATTAGTACCACATACCACAGTGCCAGGTGTGGTGATGTGTGGGGTGGTGGCTCACGCCTGCAATCCCATCACTTGGGAGGCAGAGGCAGGATTGCTGTGATGTGAGTTTGAGGCTGAGCTCAGGGCCAGCCTGAACTACAAAGTGAGACCCTGTCTCAAAAATAAAATAAAATAAAATAAAATAAAATAAAATAAAATAAAATAAAATAAAATAAATAAAAATAAAAATAAATGAATGCCAACTTCTTGCTGGCATATATTTGCATGTTTCAGGTTCATCTTTCACAATTTCTTCAGGTGCTCTAGGATCTTATACTTCTAATGTGACAACAGGTTTAAGAATAATACAATCTTCCTTTAGGCAGACACTTTCAACATTTCAGATTCTTTTACATGTTTGGAGATGAGAGCTATCATTTCCAGACTTTAAGTAGAAATATAAACATGAACCTAGAACCATTAGCAAATGTGTCAAATATCTTAATACTTAATGAATATGCACTAAATAATCTGGCACATATTGAATTCAATGATATTTCACATCTTAATCAAAATAGATCTTTCAGACATTTACACCTTTAGCAATTTACACATTTTATCAATTCCTAAAAACATTAAATGTGAAGATGAATGTTGCTAGCTGTAATTATGATTTATAATGGTTTCAATGCAGTTAATATTGCTCTCACAGAATATCTGACCCCAGGCAATACAAGGAGAAAAGAAGTCTAATAGCCTCTCAGTTCTGGGATTTAGGAGTCAGAGCAGCACAGTGCCAATTTGGAGAGGACACTTGGCTACACTGAAACATGAGCAATAACTCCACATGGTGTTGTGGCAGAGTGAGAGACCATACCGGAGACTATATGCAGAGAGGAAGCAGGAGGACACGCGGTCTCCAGGCTTGCTCTGTAAAACAGTTTGCTCTCATGAGAACTAAGCTGCCCTGTGAAGTTTAATCCATCTCCAAGGCCATCACTTTTTTTTGTTTTGTTTTGTTTTGATTTTTTTGAGACAGGGTCTCACTTTGTAGTTCAGGCTGGCCCTGAGCTCAGCCTCAAACTCACATCACAGCAATCCTCCTGCCTCTGCCTCCAGAGTGCTGAGATTACAGGCGTGAGCCACTACACCCAGCACTGTGGTATGTGGTACTGATTGCTGCTGGGCGTGAGTCTCCACACCCAGTATTGTATGTGGTTACCAGGGAATTGAACCCGGGCCCTTGCGCTTGTAAGACAGGCGCCAGAACCACTGAGCTAACTCCCTGGCCCAGGCCATCACTTCTTGATTGAAGTCAAAATCTAATTGCCTTGCAATAGAACCTACACCAATAAGATTTTTTTTTTTTTTCCTCTGACAACATTACATTGGAGACTAGTACACAAAATTTTGGGAGATAAACCTTGTCCTAACTATGACCCTTATTGAAGAATTTACTTTCACATTCTTCCAATATAGAGTCATTTATCCTAGATGCTACAAATTAATTCTCATATGAAAGTAAACAAAATCGTTTTTACTATTAAACTCAAATCCTTACTCATATAAATAGTAGCATCTATATTTCAAAGCTTTTTTGAGGCCTCAGGTAAGATAACAGTACTACAACCCTTAAAAGAAAATGGTCATTAAGCAAATATCAATCTTAATTATGTTTCTGAATCACAGTAATGAGCTTGCTGAAATTCAGCTATGGAACACCTCCTGTCCCTCTTACTTCTTATCCTCCACTCAGAAAAGGATTCAAAGTGGCAAGTGATATTTGCGAAGAGATTCGTGGATGGCAATTTGTATTAATAGCGCAGTCCTTAGAATAAGCGTCACAATTTGTAAAATGAATGAATATTGATGGCACTCTTACTGTATGCCATGTACTTTACTCAGAATTAACCGAAATGCAATGGATTTTTTAGGAATGGAGAACATTGTAAGAGCTCGTCAGATCTAATGGGTTTCATTCAGGACATTCGAAGGTTGAGGATAAACTTCCGATGAATGAGTTTTGGCTCGCAGTCATTTTAATTAGGATCATCTCATTTACACTAAGTACCTGAGAGCCTCGTTTTGTTCCGATCGAGGCCTAGGATCAGGTACAGCATCCAAGACGTGCGAGTCCTAAAGAAGTGCACTTTCCGTTACAGCTTGCAGCTGTAGGAATAAAAGAGACGCGCTACTTGAATTTCATGATTTCAAATATCTGGTGAAGATGAATTCACTAACTGCACCTGCGTGTTGTTTTATCATTCCATTTCCTGTCTCCCTTGTGAATTGGCCCACAGACACAACACCTATTTTAAAAAGATTGGATCCTGAAAAAATGTAAATTGATCCTTCATACACCGTAGCGTCTTCTGCAGTGGTAATATCTGTGCTATATGCACATTGAAAATTAAATCATTTTTAAACTAGTGTAGGGTCTGTCTAATAATAACTCCTATGAAATCCTGCCGTGTCTACTCAGCAGCAGCTTTTCGCTGTGTAACATTTAAGCTTTTAAAAAGCAACAGAACAAATGTGATTGATTATCAGCTCACTTGCCAGATTCTACATTGAAATTAAAGAAAGTAAAAGCCCTTTTATGAAAGTGATATAACCAACTGCAATATTAAGCCAATAAAATGTGTTCAGCTGTTTATGAATTATCATGACCCAGATATATGAAGTACCCTTCTAGTGTAAGATCCTTACATAGTAAAGGATCAATCCCGCTGACTATGACAAAATGATAAAAAGCATCTCAAATCGACTCTAAGTTCAGAGTTTCACCACTGAAGTGACTATAAACTTAGCCATTAGCCACACTTCTGATAAGCAGAACAAATGAAAAACAAAACAAAACAAAACAAAGCAAAACACAGTCCTTTAGTATGTACGTGGGAGACATTGTAAGAATATTTAACTTATTGAAGTTGAGTTCCCAGGGCTTTATGCAGACCTACACTGGCTGGAGCATTCACTGGTGCTGTGCTTATCTCTATATTAAAGCATGTTCTGATGACTGAAGGAGTTAATGTATTTCTTTTCAAACTGCTGCTTGAACTACATATATCCCACTTTTACTTTTTCTCGGAATGATCCATTTGCAACGGCTCCACCTAGTACTTGTGTTTTCTACTTTAAGAAAAGCAAATCCAATCAGAAATTGTGTCATTCTCTAACAGTGGGAACCTTGGGATTTAGTTTTAGAAGAAGCCAGACCAAAGTTTGAATATATCTCTTCAAAGATCTGCTCTCTTTGGCAGAGAACATCTCAACAGCAAACACACAAGAGTTTATAATATCATGTAACATCAGAAATACACTTTTTCAAGAACATTCTGGAATACTGAGAAATATTAAAATTTTGTACCTGTGGGTTACTAAACTTATATGATGAATAAATGACAAAAAAGGATGAGTAATAGGTAAAAAGAACATGTTGTTAAAATGCAATCACTGTGTTCTAGTGTAAACAAAGTGACTGAAGTGGAGACAAGATGGACAAAGTGAAATTTAAGGGAAAATCGATGACTGATCAGCAACATGTAGGTACAACTCAGGGAGGTGTTTCTAAGGAAGAAAATATTTTTTATGCGAATTAAAGAATAAGATTAAATCAGTAATAAAAAGCAAGCAAGCAGTTGATTTATTTGGTCCCTGGGGCAGGGTGAGGTTTGGTCCTTCCTTGTGGTTTATGCAGCCTCACATGTATAACAGATAAAGATTGTGGCAGGTATCGGCAAATTTCCAGCTTTTGAAGCTGAATTACTCAGCTTGTGTGTTTGCAAATTTTCTCTTTACATTTTTGTCTGGAAGCACTGTCCCTTGATGACATGAACATTTTAAAGCAGAGAAAAACTTTCTTTCATGCACTAAGTTTAATTTTCCACATATATATGTTGCACTGGCAATGTGAATAATGAAATTAGGCAAATATCAACAGTATATGAAACAAAAATATTGAAGTATATGGATAAAGAAATTATCGAGCTTACTATTCTAATGATATTCATGGATTAGTGTTTGTGATCATTTCAAAATACAACTGAAAAATATTTTAAGTAATGAATACTTAACCACATAATGCAAAATCTTGGCTTGTGAGTAACCTGTTCTGCAACTATTTCACAAGACAAACATTTTCAATAAATCTTAACATGACAAAAAGGTGATGGCTAACAGTATAAGTAGTATGTAATGCCAAATGTCACATGATCACAACTGAATCAGTGGTCTTTCTCTAGGTATAAGACTGTGCCTGATCATCTCCCAGTAGCAAGACATTATGGCAGGAATCTCACTTGAAGAGAAGCAGACAGTGAGATTAGGAGTATGTAGTGAGATTAGGAGTATGTGTAAAATGTGAAACAGTATGCAATTTTGTGGAAAAGCATGACCCAAATAAGACTGTAGCAATGCAAGTGATTAATCTGTTTAACGATGCAATGTCATATTTCTACAAAATGCTCAAAAGGAGATAAAAGCAAGTGTCATTGGATAGGTTCGTTTTCAAAGTTGCATGAGAAGAAAGATTTCATTGACCCAGTGGATACCAGTGGGTGATTCTGTTAGTGACAATAACAATTGTCCTCCATAGTAACCGTCCTCTCTCTTCTCTCTCTCACATCAGTTAGGAAGATTACAAAGGTAAGCAGAGGTTAATTTTGTTTATTTTCTTTATATTTTATTGTGCATTTTCTTTATTATTTTGTATTATGTTACAGTATCATAATCATTTTTATGAGAATAGTTTTTGGATTATGGAGTGAATCATACAAGTTTCTGTTGTTTCTTATAAGGAAATTTGTTCTGATATACAAGTACTTCGGATTACAAGCATATTTCTAGAATGAATTATGCTTGCAAACCAAGATTTTCCATATAAAGAAAGGAACTAAAGTATTTAATTTTCTTAAAAACAATTTCCAGTGATTCTAATTAAACATTTTTTGTTATAAAATAGTAACACAAATATCTATGAATCTGGTCAGACTTTGTGCTAAACTAGTTACCTTCTGTCCTAGACCTCAAAATTGTATAATGTGAAGATAATCATTCCAATAAATGATATAAACTTTTTCTTCAGAGTTTCACTACTTTGTGCAAATTAAATATATCTACATTAATATTTAAACTGTGCTACTTTTAAGACATATTCACATATGAAAGCAATATTTAAGAATATATGCAAAATAATGGTTCTTTTGTTTAGAGTTTTACTTATAGTTTCTGAACTCTCCTTCAAATGTGTATTTTCTACCAGAGCTGTCACTCTAACTCATGTGCTTTTTAATAGTCCAATGATGGCTGAAATAGTAGCAGTGGTGCTTTGTACATAAACACCTACTGCTGGTGCCTTCCACAGAAGAGTCTAGTATTATAAAAGAAACTATCAGAGAAGACTACCACATCTCATAATATAGCTTTCATATAGAAATGTGGAAATTTCTATATCAACTCAAGGACTGAGAAACCATCTTCAGAAATACTAGCTTTAAACAGTAAAAAAGGTGCTGGGCATGGTGCTATATGCCTGTAATCCTAACTTGGGAGGCTAAGCGAGGAGGATCACTGTGAGTTTAAGGCCAGCCTAGGTTACATATTGAATTCAAGGCCAGCCCGAACTACATAGTGAATCCTTCTCTTAAAAGAAAGAGGAAAGAAGGAAGGAAGGTAGCAAGGAAGAAGGAAGGAAGGAAGGAAGGAAGGAAGGAAGGAAGGAAGGAAGTTAGTTGTGGAAACTAGGTCAGTCTTGTAAAAGAATTGGGATGGAAGAAGGTTCACTGGAGACGGGCAGGGGAAGGAAGTACAAAAGAAGCTCAAGGAGGGATGTCACATGCAGAGAAATTATTGGGTGTTTTTCTGTAGCACAGCAGGGTTAACATTAGGTAAAACATATAATATATAATATATTTCAAAATGAACACTAAAAGCAGAAATTCAAATTTCCAACACATAAAAATGAATAATGTTCAAAAAGATAGAAAAGCTGATTGCCTTAATTCTATTATTCCACATGCTCTATACATGTGTCAAATTGTCATAAAATATCTATAAAGATATATGCATATTTATATAAATTAAAGTGAACATATAACAAATTATTTCAACAGAGTAAATTTATTATTTGACAAAGTCATGGCAAACATAATTTGACTGGAAAAATGTAGAAAATTTTCCCTTTAAGTTTCCAAATAAAACAAGGATTTATTATAATTCCCCTGCAGCATAGTATAGGATGGCTTATCCAAAATAATTTGGCAAGAGAACAAAGGAAAAGGAACACAAATTGGAAAGGAAGAGAATGAATCCACCATAAGTGCAGGCGGCATGACCTTTCATATTAAAAATTCTAAAAGCGTCATTGAGAAACTCATAGGATTAGCTTAAAAAAAAAAAAAAAACCCTCTGTAAAGTTTCAGGAAGAAGTAAAATCAATATACAAAAATTGGTACTGGGGCTAGGGATTTATCTCAGGGGCATCTTGCCTACCTTGGAAGCAGCAAAGGCATGAGTTTGATCCCCTGTACCACCAGAAAAGAAAAAAAAAAAAAGTACTTTTTAAATACACTAATAGTGAATCCTCTAAAAAGGAGCTGAACAAATAACCTAATTTACCATAGATATAAAATTACTTAAGAATAAATTTAGCTAAGAAAGCAATAAAGGGGCCGGGGAGTTAGCTCAGTGGTTCCGACACCTGTCTTGGAACCGGGTTCGTTCCCTGGTTACCACATACAATACTGGGTATGGAGACTCACGCCCAGCCAAAATCAGTACCACGTACCACAGTGCCGGGCATGGTGGCTCACGTCTGTAATCCCAGCACTCGGGAGGCAGAGGCAGGAGGATTGCTGTGATGTGAGTTTGAGGCTGAGCTCAGGGCCAGCCTGAACCACAAAGTGAGACCCTGTCTCAAAAAAAAAAAAAAAAAAAAAAAAAAAAAAAAAAAAAAAAAAAAAAAAAAAAAAAAAAAAAAAAAAAAAAAAAAAAAAAAAAAAGAAAGCAATAAATATGTATAATGAAACAACAAAATATTGATGAAATAAAGTAAGAATGTAATTATAACTATTTTATTTTTATGGACTGTGAGCTTTAATATTATTGAATTATCTTTGCTCTGCAATGGAGTAAATATTTTACAGATTCCCAATTATAATACTGCTGATGTTCTCTACAGAAATAAAAAAAAAATCATTATATTGGTCCACGATCACAAAAGACTTGGAATAAGCAAATCAGTCATAAATGAAAAGAGTAGAGTAGGAAACACAAAACTGACTTAAAATATATTACAAAGCCATAGAAACTAAAGCAGGATGACACTATCATGAAACAGACACTGGAACCCATGAAGGAGTGTGGGGCACAGAACCATATACTTACAGCTGAGTTTCTTCAAAGGACCCAAGAACACACTGTGGATAAGGACCATCCTTCCATCAAATACCACTTAGAAACCTGGGAACTCACCTATAGCAAAATAATTAGACCTTAGTTTCAGCCCAACAAATTCATGAAAATAATTAAATACTTATACTTTCAAACAAGAAAAGACATTTTATTTAAATACTTAGAGTAGTTTTGCATATAATTACACTGAATAGAATTCATTCACTGAACTCATATTCTTTCATGTTTAATACAATTAATTTTTTTTTTCTTCCACTCACTCAACTCTGTTGTGACCCTCAAGTATTGCCAGGATGATCTGATGATTCATTTGACATTTGTGGTTCCAGCATTTCCATAAGTACCTTAAAGAACACAATCTGGGGAGTGTCCCCAGAGCTTTCCATTGTCTCCATCTCAGCAGTCACACTCACTGTGAGAACACACTGCGTTGGCAAGTGTAACATGATTGCAGGGACTTTAACTCACTGCCCGGGAATGGAAACAGAATAATCACTGGTGGTGATCATTTACATCAACAATGGAAAAATATTCCTTCCATCTGATTTAAAACTTAAACAGAGAGAGTAGCATACCTAACATCAAATGTAGGAAAGATGGAAATATTCTTGACTTCAATTTTTTAAAAAATCAAGAAAAAAATTTATCATGAACTGTTGAGAGGAATGTTCACTATCATCTCAACATGCCTCAACCAGATTACATAAATGTCAGCTGCCCGGAAGGGAAATTCTTCAGTTAGTCCCCTGCCTCAGGGAAAGATGAGGCTTTGAAGTGCCCCTGGGAGCTTTATGGCTCCTATCATAAAAAATAGTTGCATGCAGAAAATATATTGCTCTGTGAATGAGGAACTGTATTGCTTTCTCTGGCTCTGCCACTAAGTGTTTTTTTTTTTTTTTTAGATTTTGTGAGAAAAAAAATAAACAACTTTTCAGATCAGTTTCATTTTTCCAGTGATCAAAGTTTGGTAGCTGAAAAAGTACTAATTTCGTATAACATGGTTTATTTTGTTGTCTTATTAATTTGTTCTTAGAACTACATACCAAATCAGAGTAGTGATTAAAATAAACTAAATTTAAATATAATAAGAGTGTTCTTTAAGTTTCTTTTAGAATCTTTGCTGTGAACTTTTACGGAAAACAATTTATAAGGGATTTCTTAAGAAAATTAAACAAATATTACATCTTTGAAATACTTTGTACAAAATAGAGGGTTTCTTTAACGTGATAAATGTATTACAATTGTTATTCTTTCGCATTGGCAATCTTAGCAAACTTTTTCTCAAATACCAGGCATGCTCTTTATTGTAAATTTTATTGTAAAGTTCTTATTTTTAAAATATACATGAGATATACTTTTAAAATGCTGTTTATGCTGTTATTAGCTTATGAGCAAATAATACTAATTTAAAATATTACATGGCACAGTCAGATAACTCATTAAATATATTACAAAATTTTAGTCTAAAATTAAAAAGAAAAGACGTACTAAGATAAAATACAACCTTTCTGTATGTTAGGGGAGAAATAATCTTGTGAACCTAAAATGGTACCTAGGAAAGGATATTATTTATAGAACCTAGAATATGAAAGGAAATGTCAGGAGATGTCAGAATTGATTGAGAGAATCAACCTTGACAGCTCCTAAATTTGCAGGTTGAATACCTGCCACAATTCGTGAATGATCTTCTGTATTCTTAAACCACGAGGTTTAGCTAGCATTGTGATAGAAATGGATGAGAAGCCAAGAACCTCTAATCCATAACCTGTATCTTTCTAGTCCTAAAACTTACTTTAATTTGTTTTATTCTGCTATTAATGCAGGCTGATAGTATATGATGATATTGATCAGAATCTCCCATCTTGTTACTGTAGTCAGTGCTATACATGAAAAATTTTTAAATGTAAACCTTTATAAAGAACATTTCTTTCCCTGAGTTATTCCTAAATTAAGTGGCCTCTAATTGGTATATAATCTTATGAAACATTTCACTTACCTAATATTGTATGTATATGTGGGTTTACTTGTAAGCATTTAATGGCATGGAAGAATTGTGGAATATTTTATTAAGTAGCAGTGGCTGAGCTGCAGAATACTTTAAATAACCAAGAAAAATAATGAGGAGGATGAGAAGAAGAAGAAATAGAAGTGTTACATTACTGAAATAAAAATAGCCAGAAAACTCTCTGTTGGGTAAGGAAAAGCAATATTAAATTTTACCAGTTGAATTGTTTATGAGAGTAGAAATATAAGTG
>PVIR01008965.1:0-55141 GCA_004026965.1 Petromus typicus | reverse complement strand
TACAGCTGTGTCCAAACAGCCCTGTCAGAAATGTCATATGTGCGCATATTTTTTACCAAACTATTAGGGACAAATCACACTTTCCTATATACTTCTTGTCTACACAGGTATACAGTTATGCGTACTTTATAGCATGCTCCTGGTAAACATATTTTTAAAGTGTAAGGATAAATGTCTTATGCCCACTTCGTACATTACTGTTCAAATTAAATCACATTATCACTTTTTGGAACTCCATTCACTGGGATATGCCCGGGTACAGGGTGTGTTTCTTGGTTTTATAGTTTTAATATTTAGAATATAATGGAATATATTCTATTGCATTAGAAAGGAAATCCGAAAAGAATTAGCTTTTCCTAAAAAGCAAAATCCCTCTGAGGAGTTCAGGAGAACAGAGAGCAATTACATACACCACAGCAGAAAAGAGTCAGCTTTATTTTACTGTGACCATGAATCCAGTGACCAGTGACTGTTCTCTTTCTACCTTTGCCACATGATGAGTCTTTGGATTCCCGCTGTGTTTCTCTAACGCCTTATGTTATAACATGTAAACAAGCACACTATTTTAAATCTCTCACACCATTTTACAGTAGAAGCAAATGAGAGGAAAAGATGGCACTTAGCTGTTACATATTGGAATTTTTAAAGATCAGTTTGGGCCATGTCTTTCATACTTTTGATGGCATTTAAAAAATTTTCATGTTTAGCTTTATTTCTAGATGCTTAGCACACACACAGCACTACAAGAGCGTGTGCTGGCTATGCGACCTTGGTGGGTCCCTACGCCTTTCTACAGATCTGCTCTGGCCCAACTCTCTTCTCCAGTTCAGGAGGGCTCATCCAAGGCAGAGCTCTGGGGAGAAGGTTAGGCCTGGAGATGAGACTCACATCCATTAAGAGAGGCTTCATGCAGCCAGTTTGCTTCCTACCTCTTGGTGTCTGAGGACACAGCGTTCCCCCCTCCAGAAAGCACAGCCTCAAGTTGCTGTACTGTGCAGAAGGCAGCTTCTGTCCCACCGTGGGACCGGCTGGCATCTTGGTCTTCAACTTTCCAGCCCCTAAGACTATGAAAAATAAATTTCTGTGATGGACAAATCTTTGGTACTCTGAACTCTTGAGTGGCTGAATTCCTGAATTTAAATTGACAGGAAAAGAAAAAGCAATGTGGTGTCATTTGTCAATTTAGAATGCCTAGGAGGAAGCCCAATTTGATTCTTTTTCTCTATTTTGGGGGTTAAGACCTAGTTGTAGATATTCTTTTCTCAACCTAGAAGTCATTCTACTCAATATAACTACTTTTTTCTATGTTTAAAAATGATTTGGGACAAATTATAAAATTAGAAGAGGAATGACTACAGATGAAGAGGAAATGATAATGATTTTGGGACAATTTAATTGAACCTCTATAGATTTGAATATCTATGACAAATGAATGATTCTTGGAAAATATAAATTACTGACATTGCTCAGAGGCACACAGAACAGATAAACAGGCCAGTTATTGTTATGGTTTAGATGTAGACAGCCCTTCAAAATTCTCGCGCATGTGGAAGGTCATTGGACCATGGGGTGCTGTCGCTGACTTTCTGTCAGGGGATGCAGCCTGGAACAGTTCACCACTGATTTCATCCTTCACTCACCGATTCCTGGTCTCCATGATGTGAGCAGCTTTCCGTCCCTCCGTTTCCCCTTTATTTAATTTATTATTATTATTATTTTTTTTTTAAGGTTTAATTTGAGACAGGGTCTTGCTTTGTAGTTCAGGCTGGCCCTGAGCTCAGCCTCAAACTCACATCACAGCAATCCTCTTGCCTCTGCCTCCCGAGTGCTGGGATTACAGGCGTGAGCCACCATGCCCGGCACTGTGGTATGTGGTACTGGTTGCTGCTGGGCGTGAGTCTCCAAACCCAGTACTGTATGTGGTTACCAAGGATCGAACTTGGGTCCTTGCGCTTGCAGGACAGGCACCGGAACCACTGAGCTAAATCCCCGGCTCCGCCGTTTCCCCTTTAGAGCTGGCGAATCACACATGGACCAGGACTTCTGAGACAGCCAGATAAGCCCCTTCCTTTAAGTTATGGGTGCAGGTATAGTATTGTATTCAGCAATGGAAAAACGACCAAGGCATTCTCATGGTAGAAACTGAGGAATCTTACAAAACAACTGTGTTTAGGTTGCATAGTTTCACAGGTACATTTTCGAATAAATACTTTCAAGGAATTTGTACATGTAATTCTACAGAAATCAGTAAGTCCAGAGAGTAGAAGTTTCTAAATTCTTTTTTACTTCTTTTTTCTTTTTTCTTGGAGTTCAAACTCAGAACCTGTGCTTGGCAGGCAGGCGCAGCACTACTGAGCTGCATTTCTAGCTCTAAATTCCTTTTAAAAAAGCTGTCGTGGTGCCATCTGAACTATACAAAGATGATACATAGAGGGAACATGTTTATAAATCCTCACGCAAACTGTATGGATGTTGTACATAAAATATTATGATGAAACATTTTCAGATATTTACATTTATTTTATTTAAACATTTTAAGACCTCCTAATTTTTCTCTTTGCCATGGAGCTGGTAGCCGCAGGGATGTCTGTAGCAATGAGGAAATCCATGGTGCTTGCAAGATGCTTCCTCCCTGGGTTTGGCCTCAGCAGCGGAGCCAGCAGAGGAGATGTGGTAGAGGGGGTGGAAGGACAGGATGGGAGACTGTTGGAGGAAGTGGACTTCTCCTCGGCCTCTAGTCCCAGATCAAGGGCTGGGAGGGGAAAGGAACTTGGTGGACTGTGAAGACTAGAGGCTGCACCTGCCCTTGGCCACCCTGTGAGATCGGTGTGGTCTTGTTGTTGTCGATGCACTAACTGTGATATGGAGGCAAAGGAAACCCAGTCAGGCCAGGCATGGGGCGTGGTGACATCACACCTGGTGGACAGTGGCTCCCCAACCAGACCCCAAGACTCTGGTCTTTTTGGTTATCGAGGGTGGCGGGGATTGTGAAAGCAGATAGAGAATAAGAGTTAAGGAGATTTAAAGAAAACAAGATATTTATTAGTGTTTGGGGTGTGATTCCATTACACCAGCAATTAAGTCCACCTTCAAAATAAAATAAACTTCCACAAAGTGGAGATTATTTCAATAATGTAGCAATTTTCAATTAAAATTTATTGATATCATTCAAAATTAAGGATGAAAACCTATATGTTATTATCATGAGTGATAAAAAGTGTGTGACAGAAAAACCATACCCATTATTGGTAAATATATATAAGTAAATGCATATGGAAAGTGATATGAAGTATATATTATATGTAATCTATATCTCCTGAGTTCATTATTTTTTTATTTGCTTTTTCTAAACAGCATATTCTGGGACTTTTTTCCCATAATAATATCTACACAGTTCCCAGCCTTTAAAAAAAAAAGCTGTTATTTAGATATAACAGAGTTTATATACCGAGATGTTTGAAATGAATGTTTTTTGGATAACTAATCTTTTGCTGTAAAACATACTTAAATAGATGATCTCAAGTATATTTTCTAAACTTTTCTGTAATGACTAATCTTGAAAATTGTTATTTCTGCACCACACACATTTTTTAGCTTTTGTTACTCTCAGATTGGAATTTTATTTTGTGTAAATAGATGTAAGTGCTCAGTGCTTATCAATTCAACTACTTCTTATTTCTTTTCCCGTTTGAAGGAAGACAAAGTTTGCAGATTTAGCTTTGCGACATGGTTGGGCTTGATTGGATGTTATTAGTTCTCTTTCTCTGGAGCTGATAAACCTCGAACTCTCCTTCCAACAAGACTGTGCACACGAGCCTGTGAATTCCTGGAAACTTTGTTGGCTGATGCTTTTGAGAATGTGTCAGTCCCTCCCTTACTCTCTGCATGGTGTATTCTCACGGTTCTTCCATGGAGGCAGTAAGGTTTGTCACTTCCAGTTGAAGTGAGCTGATGTGGATTCAGAATCCTCAACTAGGAAGAACATTAAAAACATGGAGAAAACCTTGAGTTTCCAAGACTCCTAGAGAATGAAGTAAATACCAACTGTGGCCTCTTTGGGCCTGTGTTAGATGTCAGACTGAACTGCCTGTGTGTGTCTGGGAGTGGGGATTCCCAGAGACATCATGTGGATGCCATACATTTGCTTTCTCCCCATATGCAAGTTATATGCATAGTTTGGTAACTTCTAGCAGTTAACAAGACTTCACATGTGTTGTTTTGGGTGTTAAGGGCTAGAAAACATCTTTGTCACAAACCAGCAGAATTTCATGTTTGAGTCTCACAATATAAGAAGTTTCTCAAGAACTTAGGTTACATTGTAATTCATTCTACAAAATTCAGAAAGCCTATTACCAGCATCTAACATTAGATTTTAATGTTAGATACACTTTCCTTGGTTCATTTTTTCAAAGTACAAGGTATTTGTTCATAGTTTCTTTTTGGCTTTTGATTTATAAAAGTGAATAAGTCTCTGGGTTATCACAAATATGAAATAGATGACATTTGAAACAACTTTTATAACAGTATGTTCTGAACCCAGACATATATTTATAAATCAAACAAATGTAAATATATTTTATTATATATTACTGCTAATACGGAATCAGTTTATTCCGTGGAATTCAGAGCAATCCATTCATAAATCAGGCCATATGGCCAGAGTGAAAAAGACCTCACGTGGTACCCAGGTTTCTGCAGGAGAGGCCCTTTTGCAAAATGGACACCAGTAAATAAGCAAATATGCTAAAAGATTATAAAATAGCATAAATTAAATTACATAAATCAAAAATAAATAAAATATAAATAAAATATAGAAATATATAAATATAAATAAAATAAATTAAAAATAAAAAATTAAAAAATAGCATGTATGGTATGATAAAAAACAAATGTCCTAATACCGCCTTTCGTGATATTTATTTATAACTAGCAGAATGATACAGAAGCAGAGGTAAGTGAGTTAGTAACTTTTATGTCTTTTCAGCAGTAGCAATTTGACAGTTACGAACTCTGCACTTGCCTTGATTGTCCTCCCAAGGTCACCTTTCCATAGAGGCAGCAGGTGCTTAACAGCCCTGCTGGTGACAGCGTTTCTGAAGACCACCGAGCAAAATCCGTGCAGCCCACGACAGAACAGATGTAGTGGTGGAATTTCCTGGCATGCTATTTTTCCTCCTTCTTTTACTTCCTCTGTCTTCATGTTGCTCTCCTCTCCGATCTCCCATTAACGTTTCCTGGATATTCGGCATTTAGTTGGGGTGGACATACTTGAGCATTTGGGAGGGGAGTGTGCTATCTGGAAACACTTACATAGCTAGAAATCAAACGGAAGTTTTCTCTTCTCTGGGTGGTGCTTCTTTGGTGTCTCCTTTTCTTTTTGGGAGAGGATCATTTTGCCACAGCTCATGTTGAATGTGGCCTTGTGAGTCTGAGAACTGGACTAGTGGGAAGTATTGGATCAAAACAGCATGGACTGCTTTTACCTGGCATGTACTTAACAGCTTTCACATGAGGAAGGGCCCTCACGGGACACAGAGTATGATTAAAGGCACAGTTGAGCAGAGAGGATTTAAGCTAATGCCCTCCAGAATGTGTCACGGAAAGGCCTTATTTGCTCAGTTTGAGGGGTGCATTGTTTGTTAAATTCTTTTTGGTTTAACATATATTTTCCTTTGGTTTTAGCTCTTCAAGTTGAGACACATTCAGTACATTTTGCTCAGAGGGCAAGACATTCCTCTGTGTGGTGGTCCTATGTGGAGTAACCAGAGCTTGAAGCCTGTCTTCAGGATTAACCTACTTTCCTAGGGTTTCTCACTTTCTTAGACTGGTGGCGTAACATACAGACATGATACACATACAGGAGAAAGGGGAAGTTTGTTAACAGTCGCCTCAGAAAGACATTAGGTAACTAACTTGTGAACGCGAGTTACCGAGGTAGAGAGACAAAGGACGGCAGCTGACGGGGCTTCCCCC
Source organism: Petromus typicus (assembly GCA_004026965.1). Taxonomy (NCBI): domain Eukaryota; kingdom Metazoa; phylum Chordata; class Mammalia; order Rodentia; family Petromuridae; genus Petromus; species Petromus typicus. The sequence continues at coordinate 49,168 of PVIR01008965.1, read as the reverse complement.
GACTGTGGCCCAGGGACTGAGTCCCAAGAGCCAGGACAGCAGAGAAGGTACAGGGTGCTTGATTTCTGGAAATTGTTCCAATCCTCTTATAGAAATAGGAGACAAAGATGATTTTCTATCTTTGACAGATGTGTATGTACTGTTAGAAACTTGGGATAAATTTAAAGAAACAAACCCTGAAATCATGAAAAATGCATGTTGGGCCTAAAATAGGTCATTCTCTTCTTTTGAAAAATACCTTTACATAGATAACTTTTCTGCCATGTAAATGGAAAATCATTCCGAGGTATTTTTAAACTTTCAACTTCAGAAGTACATCTTATAGTTTTAAGTTTTAAAGCTCTATTTCAGGAGGAATATCTATATTGATTTTCTGGTAATTGTAATAAAGTAATATGAGTATCAAATACTTAGCAAATGGAAGATCTCCTTTTTGCAGTTTTTTATTTTTCAGGACCTTAGACTCATATTTATAGATCTAATGATGAAATTTATTATTCCAAATAGTAAAGACAAAGCAACTGACTGTGGTTATTTTATTTCTCAGTCTTGACATTTGTAAAAATTGTACCCAGCGCTTCTTATTTTTTTTAAAAAAACAAGAAATTTTCTATGCCCAAACCATCAACACAAATGTCATACTTTTGGAATAAAAATTGCTTACCGACATCATCTGTAGCCTCAAGTTCAGGATGGAGTCCTGGTGAAAAATGCTGTAAAACTGCACTTTCTGCTGTGTGGAGCTGGGTTTGCTTCCCCCGGCTCATCCTTGCCTGGGAAGCCTCCCACTGGGAGGCAGTGTGGTCTAGAGAATGGGATCATCTCGACTTCTTGTGGTCCTGCCCCTATCTTCTCTGTGGTCACCTCCAGAGTCTTTGTTGGTATTTCTTTTTAAAAATTTTCCAATAGTCACTTAGTGACAAAAGCATTTTCTTTTCAGGAGACTGGAAAGCCAATCTGTTTGGTTCCCCAGGTTTGATTTTTAGTTAAACACATGCTAGTATGATCTTTTGCAAGTGGAAAGGGGACCGAGAGATGTAGGGACAGGAATATGAGGGGGAAGAGAGGGGAAATGAAAAGGAATTAAGTTGTGTGGCGCACAGAGCCCAGCTCCTCATGATGAATGCAATTCTCAGGGACTGTGAACATGGGCTAATAAAACTTCTTCCCCACAGTACTGGGAACTGAGCTCAGGACTTTGTGTTTGTGAGGCAGGTGTGATACCACTGAGCTACATCCCTGGCCCCTGGACCAATAAAACTTAAAGTAACAGAGAACTAGCTCGAGTGAGTGGCGAGAGAGTGGTCCTTATTCATGAGTTAGTGGAGCCGGGAAGTGCTTCAGCTACGGGTCTAGCTCGCAGCACACAGGCTCCTTGGTTTATGCCTCTTGCTCCATCAGCCAGCTGTGGCGCATCATGCCCCTGGCCCCAGAAGACATGGGGAAGAAACTCTGGGAACATTCCTTTTCTTAAAAAAAAATTGATTTTATTAGTACATTTTATATACATGTTATGATCACAATCGACACTGAGAATTTGTACCAGTATAGGACACTACTTAATTCTCATTTTTTTCCCATTTCCCTGCCCCCTCAAGTTCCCTACCCTTATATACATAAGTATTGTTTCCTATTTTTTATCATCAAATTTTTTTCTTTCCCTTCTTTCCTTACTCTTATCCCCTCAAACATTTCATTTGTGTAGACACTTTCTTCTGAGGCTCTGTGGTGTCAGGTGCTGAGTAAGGGGCTGGGGATAAATAGATGAAAGACTGTTTCTCATTCAAGGTACATGAGCTAAAAAGTCAGAAGAGATGATTCTGGGAAGAGAATACAGCAGGACTAGTGTTGCTGGGCTGCAATAGAGGGAACTGCTCAGAGAAGAAGGGAAGATGTGGGGGTGGTTCCTGGAGTCCATGAAAAGGCTACAGGGAACCCCTGTGTTGAATGTGTTCACTTTGGAAAGTGTGTGCAGGTTCGTGCTGGTGCTAAGTAAGGGGTGTAAGGGGAACTGGCAGCAAAAGAGTGTCGATTAGTCATCGTGCTAGTCAGCTTTGCACCACTGTGACCAAAGACCTGAGAAAAATGGCTGAAGGAGGGGAGGTTGGTTTGGGTTCGGGTTTCAGAGGTCGAGGTTCTGCAGGCTTCACTGCTATCAGGGCTGTGGCAGAAACATCACGACAGAAGGGTGTGCTGGGGAAGCTGCTCACCTCATGGCCACCAGAGAGCAGGAAGAGTGAAGGAGAATCAGAGAGGGGTAAGAGTAGACCCCCGTCTCCAGCTGGGCCCCCCTTGGAATAGCACATCCCTCTGTGAAGCATCCGGGGTTAGTCCCTCCACGAGCTCAGCTCCCCACTTTCCAGTTGCCTTCCAGAAGCCCCACTTCTGAACCCCTGAGCCTTTCTGGGGATAGTTTTGATCTCACCCATCATTCATTTAAATATTTAAAGCACGGGAGGGGGATGGTTCCGTTGCTATTTTTAAGATAACTGTCAGCCGGAGACAAAATGAGCAGGAGGTAGAGCAGCTGAGAGATCAGTGACTAGACCCACACAAAAAAACGATGAGGTGGAACTGTGGCATTGGACGTGAAGGTGTGCAAAAGGGTCATGTTCACGAGTACTTCTGAGGCAGGATCTGAAATCTGTGGGATGCCTGGTGGCTGATTGGGTTTGTGATTTGGGGAGATTGAACAGTCTCGTTTGATCTCTGGTTTCTCATTTCAATGGCTGGGTGGAAGGTGGATCACTCAAGATAAGAAGTAAGGGAAGGTATAGGCTCAAAGTGATGAGTTGGTGACCTGAGTCCAAGGTGCTGGAAGCGGTGTTGTAGTCAATGAATGTTGGTTCCTCCTCTTCCCCTAAAGTGTCTATGATACCCGGTGGACACTAGATGTGTAAGTCTGGGCTGGAAATGGGTCTGCAGTTGCTCAACATGTAAGTGATTGTTTCAGTTACAGAAATGGATGAAGTTGCCCAAAGAAATGAATGTAGAATTAAAAACAGGAGACAAAGGACTGAGCTCTGAAGGAAATCAATATTAAAAGGGCAGAGAGCTCCAGCATTACGGAAACATGTTGTTTTTGATGTTACTTCTCTAACTGTATTTTGTGAGTGGAGAGAAGAGTAGACGTTCACAATCTGGTTTGAGGAACATTCAGTGATTTGGAAATAAGCGAAAATGTCTTTTTTTTTTTTTTTAACTTTGTGGGGCCTAACACTGGCATAATTCTGAGATAAATCATTTTTATAGTAAGAAAATGGTGAGTAAGTTGATGGTTGTCATTAGTTCTAAAATTTTACATACCAGTAAACTCAAAGGGCAATTGATTTTGACTCAGAATGTGGTTATGACCTTCGTGCAGGGATGTATTTACTGATATACTTCACAGGTCTCTCCATGTGTAGAGACATCAGGCAGTATTTGGAAGTGGTTCTTCTGTGATCACCATCTTCTTTATTTACTTTAGTCTTCTCTATGGAGAGAATGAGTTTTAAGACTTTTTCTGGTTGTCTTCATTTTCAAAACAAGAGGTCTATCTCCAGACAGCTTCCTCCCTGAGTGCTTCCTTTTCTTCTGTTCGGATGAAGAGACTGGGTTCAGATGAGAACAGAGCACTGGAGACAACTGAAATACTGGCTGTTTCCCCAGCTGCTTCCCCGGTGGATGATGGGAACCCATATGGCTGGAAAGGCAGCAGATCTGGCCCCCTGGTCAGGTGGAAGGAGCCCTGATCAGGCAGCAGCGTGTGGAGGGAGAAAGGCTCAGAGGTGGGACGAGTCTCAACATATACAGATTTGAATTTCCTCCCTGGTTGCTTTTGTCCTTGAGGCCACTCTGGCAGTTCCGGCACATGGACGTTTGAGCCTCGCAGGTGCCCAGGACCCCATTACTGGAAACCTCCCCTGAACTCATCATGGGAAGACATCCCTCCATCTACCTACTTCTTCTCCTTCTCTTCCATTCAGAGACTAAAGTATTCTGCAGCTCATTCTCCTCACCAAGCGAGGAGATATCTGTATTGTTGGCTCTTAGCTGTGGTATCTAATCTATGCTAATATGTTCGTGTCTGGCACATGGGAGCGTGAGTTCTGGAGGCTGTAGCCTTTTAACACCAGTGAGCTTTTTGTCTGTCATACTCACTGGGTGACTTTATAGGTTGGACATGTCAGAGAAGGTTGTAAAACCCCAAGCAGTAGGATTATGGAGACAGCTACCTGATTAATTTGAGAAAAACTTGGACTTCTTTCAAGTCATCCTTGTAGTTAAGAATTAAATCAGAACTTCAGAAACCAAGCATGCTCTGGGTTACACAACACAAGGACTTAAATTTGACCGATAAATGTACCCTGTGGAAAAAACTCTGAGCGAGGAGTGAGCCACGCGAGCCGGGAGAGGATATGTTCTGCACACGGCGCCTACTACTTGGGCCCCTTCTTGGCCTGTGGGCACTGAGCTTGCTGTTCTTCGCACAGCTTTTCCCTTCTGTCTTCCAGGCAGAATGCCTTCCCTTCAGGTGTTTGTGTGCATGGCTCACACCTTCCTTATGTCCTCTGTCCTGGGAGATGCCCACTGTGTCTAAAACACTGCTGTTCCCTCTCACTGCTTCTTCTTCCCACCAGTATTTTCCTCTTGGAACACCTGTATTATCGAGTGAGGGGTCCACACCAGTCTGTTGCACACAGAAGCCAGGTGTTTGGAGTCTAAATCCTGTACTCTGTTCGCTGTACCTGGTAGTGTGCCAACTTCTGAAGTCACGGCATCTTCCTCATATGCCCTCCATATAAATACCTCGTATTACGCCAGTGGAAATATGCTTCTTCATCACTTTGTGGAGTGATCCAGGCTGATAATTTCCATTCTTCGTGGTCCATTGACCTCATTGGCTAGTCCGGACTCCCAGGCTCTGAGCCTGGGGCAGGAGACAAGGTGGGAGCAGCTGCAGGCTGACATGCCGTGGAGATGTCTTAAAGTAGAGATTGTGTGAACACATTTTGAGATCCAGCCATGAACAGCCAGTTTCCCAGGCCGCTGGAAAGCCCCTTTGCAATGTTTCCCTTGTGCTGGCCTTTCGACTTCAGGGAACCTGAAAATTCAGTATTTGTTCTACTGTGCAGCGTCTGTGTGGCGTCACTGTTGCTCTGGGCCACACGGGGTAGAGAAGAAGGGAAGGGACTGAGGGGAGGAGCAGCAGAGGGTCTAATTGGCAGCCGTTGGAATTCAGGCCTCAGTTTGTCCAGGTGCAGCTTGGAGGCCAAAGGGTAGGGGTGACATTCGTGGGCTGCCAGAGAAAAGACCACCTGCTTCTCTCTTTAGTTCAGCCATCTCAGAATGGAGACTTTTCCATAAGTCTGCCCTCACTGTAGGCTGTGTTTCGGACACTGTGATGGTGTTTCAGTGGCTGAGAGAATGGAAGCACAGGGGCAGGCACAGGAGGTGGTTACTAAAACTTCCCCGTCTGTGACCATTTATCCAGCAGAGGCACAAGGAATGCAGGTGAATAGTTGACTTCAAAGACAGCAAGGCATCAGGGCCTACTTCCTAGGAGTGGGTTTTCTGTTTTTGCATATTTTTCTTTTCAGATCAAGTGAGATCCTGTATGTAAAACACCAAAGTGCCAGGAAAGCCGTTGTCCATGCTGGTGGATAAGCAGGCTGTCAGGTTTGGAGCTTACTTGTCTCCAGGCTCACACCGGAAGAGCACCCAGGAACTGAGTTTAGCAGTGGGCGGCTCGGGCAGCGGTGACTGCAGCACCGAGTCTGCGTCACTGAATCTGCGCCGGGTTTGGAGTTTACTTGTCTCCAGGCCCACGCCAGAAGAGCGCCCAGGGACTGAGGTTAGCAGCGGGCGGCTCGGGGAAACGGCGACTGTGCCACTGAATCTGCACCGGGTTTGGAGCTTACTGGCCTCCAGGCCCATGCCAGAAGAGCGCCCAGGGACTGAGTTTAGCAGCGGGCGGCTCGGGAAGCGGTGACTGCAGCACCGAGTCTGCGTCACTGAATCTGCGCCGAGGTTAGAGCTTACTGGCCTCCAGGCCTGCGCCGGAAGAGCGCCCAGGGACTGAGGTTAGCAGGTCAGAGTCTGACTTTCTCCACAGTAACTGCAGAAGCACATTCAGTCAGCGTATACTGGCCCCAATACAGACTGCAAAGAGCAACCCAGATAAGCAGGCTGTCTCCACGTCCCCTCTGCTGTGTGCGTCCTGCATGGCATGTGTCCAGTGTATTGCGAAGAAGTAACATCTCCATAGTGTACGTGGCTTGTGCTGAACTCTTCAGAAAAACAAAGAAAGAAGAACAACCTAAATGACTCCACACTCACTTAAGAGATCTTAATGTACTCCTAACTGTTGTCTGAATGACTTTAATGCAGTAATGTTCAAAATATATGTGGCAAATGCCTCATTTTTGAAGTTGTGTGTTTGTAGGAAAACTTATTCTGCATGTTATTAATTATTTTACACATAATTATGGACTTCCAACCAGCTAAAAGCATTATGAACACTTATTTTCCTTCAGAAATTGAAGTTGCTTTTGGTTTAGTTTTGGCCGGAAGCACTGACTGTGTGGGCTCTCTGGTGGGAGTGTGGTGGTTGCTATCTTGAATACCCATCTGTGCCAGGAACTAGCACATGGCCTGACAGACAGCAGAAGCTCAATATGTAATGGATAAATGAGTCATTAAATAACTAATTTTTCTGTGATCCTACTATCTGCATTCAAAGGACCTGAATTTTTATGGGGTGTTTCTCTCCTTAAAAGCTGCATGTAATCCTAATAGATTTATTAGTTTCCTAGGGCTTCTGTAATAAATTTCCATGAAATGGATGTCTTCAAACAACAGCAGCATATATTCTCATAGTGCTGGAGCCCAGACGTCTGAAGTTAAGGTGTCGGAGGCTGTGCTCCCTGACTACCCCAGGGTGGGCTCTTCCGTTTCTCTTCCAGCTGCCGGGAGCTCAGGTGCTCCTTGGCTTGTGGCTGCAGAATTCCAGTACCTGTGTCTGTCTGCACAAGACTTTCCCCTCTCTGTATTTTTTCCTTTTTCTACTATTTATAAAGACACTCACTATTGGATTTAGGGGCCTTTTAGACAATCTCAGTTGAATGACCTGAAATCTTTAACTAATTCCATCTGCAAAGTCCCCTTTCCCAATGAAGTCAGAGCCATAGGTTCTGGAATGTGTTCGTATCTCTATGAGGTTGTATCATTCTGCCTTTTCCAGTGGGTCAAGGAAAGATCTAGTCTTCTAATGGGGAGCCCCTCCCCTCTCCGGTTTCCTCACTGCACCTCTGCGCAGTTTTCTGAAGTTTTTGCAGCTGAGAGAGTTAAGGATGTGGTTTGTATCTAAGTGTAATTTAGAATAAAAGGAGGGGAAGAACAAATCAACATTTCACCTACAGATGGGAAAAATACGGTGCATGTTGAAAACTGGTACGTGGGGAGAGGAAGTCGAGTAAGTGCTTGAGAAGTGGTGTTCCCCTAACCTGATGATGTCTGTGTGATATACTGGGGATGGGTACTGGAAAGGCGGTGATCCGGGTGCTGACAGATGCAAACGAGCTGTGGTCATGATGGTGCATGGGGGGAGGTGGATTGCAATCTTCTCAGCATTGGACCCTGTGAGAGGGAAGTGGGTTTACTGAGAGGATTGATAAGTCATAAAGACAAGGCCAGAGGCTCTGGGATCAACAGTTTGAAATGAAAGTCCCATGAAGAAGTATGATCTGGGAGGAGATCTGGGTAGATGGACTGGGCGCCTACACTGGAACCATCTGCATTCGATTTGGTAGTGGGAAAATGCAAGACCCTGGAATGTATAAATATCAAAAGAAACAGCACATCAGTGGTAAGTTATTCCAGCATGAAAAGAGGAGCCAGTAAGAGCACAGTCAGAATTATTGTAATTCTGGTCAGCGTTTTATTGAGGGGAAATTGTGGAAATCGAAAATGTTCAACAGGTGGCAACTGAAGTGACCTCCTCCTTTTCCATTTGCTTTTCCTTCTCCTTCTCTTTTGCCAGTTTTTCCCGGTCAAGTAAGGGCAAAACTTTTGCTGAAAAACTGAGCCATTGTTGTCTTGGAGAAAAGGGTGAAGTCACGGAGAAAAAGACACATCCTGAAAGGGGGAGTCACACTGAGTAGATTAGAGATAGAATTTTAGCACCACAGAGATGTTGATGAGTAAAACACTCGCTGAGCCTGAGCCGGTGAAGAGCCCAGGAGGAGGAATCCAGGGTCCTTTGCTCTAAGGCTTCATCACTGAAATGAGATTTTAATGCATTCTGAAAAATGAAATAAAAATTTATAACATCCAGTGGCAGACAAGTCATACAAAAATGTATTTGTAAAAATGGAAACACCTGCAACTTTCGGAGCTGAGACAAACTGAATTTATATGTGGGATCTCAAGGGAAATTGTAAATCTATCTTTTCCTGTCCCTAGAAATTTCTTGTGGTGAATTCATTGTTACCTCGAGGCAGTGGATGTTACCTAGTAACAACAGCAATGAAGACACTGGGGATTTCTCCAGAAATGCTCACACTCGCCATGCAAATTCTGTCTTCATATATGCAAATAAAAATAGCTTCTTCCCCACAAAATCATTTCCTTTCAAAACAGCAGAGATAGACGTATCCTTATAGGTGCAGTTTCTGCTTATGCCACTTGAATTCCTTCCTCTTTCTTTCTTTTTATCTCTCTGCCTGTCTTTCTGTTTTTGAGAAAGGGTCTCACTGTGCAGCCCAGGCTGGCCTTGAACTCCTAGTGGTGTTCCTGCCTCAGACTCCCTAGTGCTGGGATTGCAGGCATGTGACCGATGCTAGGCAATTTCTGTGTTGTGTCACCAGCTTCCCTTCTCCCTCCTCTGTCTCTTCGTGGATGCAGCATTTCCTCCAATCCCACAGCATCTACATTAACAGCCTTTTTGTCACAACAATTTAAGCTTCTCTTGAATATAATATGGAAGAGTGAATTTTATGTACAGTTCTCATGATTGGAGACACCTATCCTTACTGTGAAGACCTACAGCCATGCTGTTCTTTACTTGAGCCTTTTCAGTTTAATTCATAGTGTGAGAATGTATTTCTGATTTTGTCTCCCTGGAGGAGAAACCACTGCACTCCCCTACTACTCTTTTCTTTTTCAAATTTCTTACCTTCTACTTACCATTAAGGTCTCACAAAGTTTAGGGTGGCACATCAGAATTAGTCGAGGAATGAGGAGAAAGGAAGAGAGTGTTTATGTAACAATCAGTTTGAGCTTTGCTGACATACTGTTTAATGGACAATGTGGTAGCACATTGTACTTTATAAGTAATAAAATGTGTGTGCATTTTAGAAAAATCCCATGTTTTAAAGTGTATTTCCTCTTTATATTTTTTACCATTAAGCTTTTGATTACAAAGTAACAAAAATAAGTACTTCTTGGAGTTTTGCCTCAGAATATTAAACTGCACACTTTTCTCCATGTATCTCTCTTTATAACTCTGCTCCATTGTTGACATAGACTAAACGAGGTTGGCATATCACATTTCTGGCTCTCTGAAGCTGTAGGTTGGGATTTTTTCTTGCTGACATACTAGGTAGTAGACAGGGGCCTGTGGATCTAACAAAGACCCCTGCGATGCTGTCAGGGCACAGTATGCGGAACAGCGGTTCACTTCTCCTTAGACATCTGTTTTCAGGATTTGGTCTATTATATCCCTTTCTCTTGCTTTATGCTCTTTTCCTTTTTGCCTAATTATTGCATGAAAACAGACATTCATTTGAAATTTCCTCTTGGAGGACAATGGGTTTAGCTTTGCTGAAATGCAGTCACTTGCCAAATTCTGGCTTGACAGGAGGTTCCAATTGTGTGGAGTTTTGGTGGGAGGGGGCGTGGGTTTCTGGTGGTGAAAGTAGCTGTGTGTGCTAAGATGGGCTCAAGACCTGCAGAGATTCTTCCTGGGAAGCTCCTCGGCCTTGCTCACTGCTGCTTGGGAACCTCACTGGTGCTTTGGTGTTTGGGTAGCAGTTGCCCATGTCTGCTTACAGATACATTTTAAGTTTTGGCTCATTTAAAATGAGCCATTTATTAATTATGAGGACGATACCAGGGGTGATGCGGTATTCATGTTACTGTGTTTTCAGTCTTTATAACATTCTTAGTCCTCTCTGCTCTGATCACCGTCTTAGTCTTCATTCGGAAGAAAAAACCCTTTCTCTGCAGTGTTCGACTCTTTAGTTTGTTCTCACTTCAGAAGATGTATTTAGAAAACAAACAGAAAAAGACCACAGTAGTTACATTCCTTTCCAAAGAGAGCTGGGTGTGTGTGTGTAATTCAGATTAAAGATATGATTCAATTGTAGAAAATTCAGGTTTTGTGCTTTTAGATTGTATTTTATTTATGAATCACATCAAAGTATTTAACAGGAACTTGTAGTTTGAAATATATTCATCAATAAAACTGAATATGTGGGCATGAAAGCATCACTTGGCTTCCAGTTTGATATCGCATATGAGTCCTCCAGGTGAATGGAAGTGGGTGTTGGAGAGACTCAGGAGAGACCAGCGTCTGTCCGGGATGGGATCCCTCTGACTCTGGAGCCCAGCACAGACCTGTGTTCATGTTGAGATCTAATACAGGACACTGAGGCCAAGATGCAGGTGTCCAGCCTGAGGCCCGAGCCAGAAACCTGTGTTCCCAAGAGTCTTTACCACTGGGACTTGGGGTGCTGTTCAGGGAGTCGTCGCCTTTCTGGACTCAAGTGTCCCTGTCAGAGGCAGAAGAGTTTATCGAAACACCCTGAACTCTATAGCAGTCCTTCGATCTTAGTGGGGGTTAAAGATAGCAATATAATCCCTAGAAGAGATAGAAATACTGTGTTGGGGCTCAGGGATGCTGGTGTGGATCAGTGTTGGGGATAGAGTAGAAAAGAAGGGTGAAGTGGAAGGTTCTGCTTCAGAGGGTGCTTCTAGACACCCCACGAGATCACGGAGGGCAATGGGGTGGGATGAAGAGGCCAGGACCAGGGAAATCTTGGGTGCGTTGTGGTGGTTGGTGGTGTTGGCAGTGGAGGAGGAGAAAGAGGAAGAGGGAGACCATGACCCAGAGGTGTAGTGCCCATCACCTGCTTTGCACAGGCTGGGCACATGCCCTGCTGGTCTGATTGAACCTGAGGGCACAGAGATATGTTATAGAGTTAGACTTCTCCACTTTTCATCTGGAGCAAAGGAAGAGCATCTTATCCCCAAGTTATGAGACAAAAGGTGGCTTGGTGGATCCAGATACTTGCTGCAAATTAGGTAAGGACTGAGTTTGCAAAGTGCACTCTGTGCCTGCCCCACCCTGGCTTTTTTCGACTGGAGTCAAAGGGGTTCAATCTGTGAATTTTATTATATAATTAGCCTGGCATTTCTACATATTCTTAATTTTCATGATGGTCCCTCTGATCTGGAGATTACCTCTACTTTCAAGATGAAGAAATGAGGCTCAGAGAGGTATAAGTGACTCACTGAAAGACAGTGAGTGGAGAATGCAGAGGCAGAGTCTCTCCTTAGCTTGGATAGCCCGGACCCCATGACTGTCCTATTACTTTCATCAGCTACCACAGAAGCTTCCATTTCCCAGGGACTAGAACCGTGTTGATGGCAGTTTTGGGCAACAGTGCCATGAACCTTGGATGGCAGATGTCAGAGCTTTGTTAAATTAGCACCACAGAGAAGTCATACTGAACACTCAGCGAACGGGTCCTCTTGCTCAGTGAAAGTGCTTGGTGATTGTTTTGAAACCTTTTGCCCCCAAAGTCTATCTTATGGCCCTTAAATGCTGTCAAGGAAGACTGTGCTATTTTGAAATGTAAACAGGGGGCATAACTTCATATGGAAGAGGGTTCCTTGAAGATACTGTGCTGGAAAAGCAGAAGACAAGTACCATGGGAAAGAATAATAAAGAGTAGGTTCTACGAGTCACATTTTCACTTGGGAAATAGGCCCCCTGAAGTTCTGCTCTCTTGGCGGCTCTTGGAACTTCTGGGCCTGTGGGGGCGGGGCTCTCTACAGAGGGCCCTTTCCATCCATAGCGAGGCTCACGCCTGTGAGCAGACACAGGAGTGCACACTCTCCCCCCCGGGTGGGGTTTAATCTGCACCAGCTCTGGCCTGCACAGCGCTCGGGTTTTCCCAGAGCAAAGCAGTTTATCACATGCGGCCGTGTCTCCTAGAATTTCAGCCTACCATTCTGGGCACTGGTGAGGTCTTGACCATATGTTCAAATATAAAAAAGATCAAAGAGCTCATAAGTGGTGGTCAGCATGCCTCCAGTCAGCACAAAGGAAAAAAGAAGCCGGGCAGCAGCCTTTGCTCCATAGCAGTGCCAGAGAAGACCAAATCGCTCCCATGCAAAGAGCGGCAAGCTCTGGGAACCAAGTCTATAAAACAGGCAGTCAGCCTCCTTCAAGGCACAGATGACAGAAATAAAGAAGCACAGATCCGACTGTAGTAGTCAGTGCCCACTGGGCACAGCACACACCCATACCTGCCTGGCTTTGCTGTTTTTTATACAGAGCGCAGAGTACATTACAGGTCATTTAGTTTGAACTCATCTAAGAAATAGGGCAAATCACTTGTGGTTAGCGACATGGAGCCTCACAAGACTTTGGGCACCTTGCTCTGTAGTAATGGAAATAGGCTGACACGTTAACACAGTATCTTGAGTATTTTATTTTCTGGGGCCCATATCAGCCACCCACACCTATAAAGGGCAGCCACCTTCCCTGGGCCACTGCCATTCCTCCTGACCCCAGAGAGTAGGCCATGGTTTTTATTACAATTTTGAGAGTAGCTGAGGTGGATTAGCAAGATCTCTGCAAAGACAGGGTGACATCTGACAGCTGGTAGTGGAGGAGGAAGAAGATCAGGCATGATTTGGGCAGGATGCTAAGCTGTGCTGGACAGCAGAGTTGAGAGAGGAGACACACACACACACACACACACACACAGAGACAGAGACAAAGAGAGGGAGAGGGAGAGAGAGAGATACAGACAGACAGAGGGAGGGAGAAACAGACACAGAGAAACAGAGAGAGAGAGAGAGAGAGAGACAGATAGAAACAGAGATAGAGAGAGAGAAAAAGAGACAAAGACAGAGAGGGACAGAGAGAGACAGACAAGGAGAGGGAGAGGGAGAGGGAGAGGGAGAAGGAAAATTGGAGAGACAACCTGGTGCAGAAGAGGTAGCAAGTCCGAGTTATCTGCCCATGAACTTTGATTGGAGGAGGAAGTCAATGAACTATGTGGCTCTGGGAGGTTTTTTAAGAGCCCTGTCTCAAGAAGTCTGTTTGGAACAGTGGTGTGTTGCAGACATGTGCGTCTCTCCCTCCACAGAGAGAAGGGCCACTGCAGACAAAAACCCCAGATTGTAGATTGTTTCTTCTGCAGCACAGCCACTCCTGCCCATTTATTTGTTCCTGTGGATTTTGTTGATCACTCAGTAAGTGCAGGACTAGTCTAGTGTCTGCACGATGAAAAACAGCTGAGGTACAATCTTGTTTCTGCCCTGGATGTGCTCCGGTAGGAGGCAGGACACTGAGTCCACCTGTCACAGGAGAGTTGGGACACACCTGTGGTCCAGGCAGCAGCAGCTTTTCCCAGTATGCTGCTGTTTTTTTTTTTTTTAATATATATATTTCTATTCTACCACACGCACCTTCCTTTCCTGGAAAACTGAAGGTCCTATGCACATTTTCAAAAAGGCTTCATAGGCACTAGCTCAACAAATCTACTAGCTTCCAAAAATGAAGTCAAATCCTCTAAAACTGTCTGAGTGGTCAGGTGGGAGAGGAGACATCATTACAATTACTCTGTCCAGATAAATGGTGCTAGGGTTTAGGTATAATTTGAGGTCCCCCCTAGAAGTCAGTATGTGAATACTTGGTCAGCAGGGTGCTAAGGACCTTCAAGAGGTGGCACCTAGTAGGGTTCCCTAGGTCATGGGGGCTATGCCCTCAAAGGAGACCAAGGAACACAGCCCCATCTTCTCAGCTTCCTGGTTTAAGATGTGACCGTTTGCTCTAACATGAGACCTGATCATTATGTGCTGAAGCAGGTACCATCGCCTTGAACTCCTCACACTGTGAGCTCTGTAAAGTTAGTTGCTTCAGGAATTTCACTGTATTCATATGAAATTGGCTAATATGAAATGCAGCTTTGGGAACAACTGTATTTCTTTTTCTAGGGGTTTCTTGAATGAAGTCAAAGATACCATAAGTCACTGAATGGGAAATGGTGTAAAAGTCCTGCAAAATGGCCAGCGACAGGCTTACTATCCCTTACAATGATAAATGGAATGCCTGTTCTATCTTTTCAAGTTGGAAGCCGTTCGGGAAAAGAGTACTTGGGAGTGTTGTCTGGGACAATGGCTGTAGTGTGAGACAAGGATGGGGGAATACTTTGTTCTTTTTAGTTTTCTCTGTTGTTAAAAATGCCCATGAAAAAGTGGGGGTTTTGGAAAGTGTTTGGATTGTGGGGATTTTAACCCCATCTATGGATTTGCCCTCAGAACTGGTTTGCTGTGAGGGGGCAGGAGGGATGGAGGAAGCAGGCCTGGAGTGGAGCGTGGCCTGGAAAAGTCCATTCTTGTTTCTGGTCCCATCCCCCTCTCTGACTCTTCTTTCCTTTTCCTGCTTCCTGGTTGCCATGAAGTGAGCTTACCTCCACCGTGGACTCCCACTAGATACCTCTGGTTTGGAGCCAGCCAAGCACGGACTGAAACTTTTTCTCCTTGAAGTTGTGTACTTTGGTCATAGTGTTGAAAAGCTGACCGACTTACCCTAATTCTGGGATCCATGTGTTCACTCTCCTGGTTCTGCTGCTTCTCCCCTGTGGCTTGACAAGGACAGGCCAAGTCCATTTGCTCTCCCACGTCCTTTTTTTCTATGTGTGTTGGTCTCTCTCCTTTCTCCTTTCTGGAACTGACAATGCCCATTCCTGCCCCCAATGCCTGCGTGGTTTGTCTAAACACAGAACAATAAAAGTGGAAAAAAGAAGCTAAAATATCTTAGTAGTATCTTTACATTGTTTGCTTGTTGAAGAGGTCATAATTTGAATCTTTTGCCTTAAGGGAAATATAATCTTGCATTAGTTTCATTCATTTCTTTTTTCTTGTTAAAATATGGCTTCCAGCAAATTTAAGATGACTGAAACTGCTTACATTACAGTTCTGTTGTGTTCCTCGACACTTGGAACCTGAAGCTGTTTACCATTCAGTTCATTTTTGGCCAGGAATCTTGGGTTGTAAGGAATAGAAACCACTCACGTTTTGTCATTTCAAAATGAAAAATGGAGGCACCCAAGTGAATTGTGCCAGACCTCGTGAGAATGGAGGCTGGGAAGGAAAGCAGCTACCTGGCTGCCTCTCTCTGCTCTCAGCTGTTTGCTGCACTCTGCTTTGGCTGTGGACTCTGCTTTGTGGACATACTTGGTCATAGACTCTGCTTCTCTGCTATTCCAGTTTGGGGCTTTTTACCTGTAGTAGTTGCAATTTTGGTTGTAACTTCCCAAGATCTTTTAGTTCATCTCTACTACTAGGGAATGACAGGCATCTCTATTCTGAAATGTTGGGGCAAGATCTGGACTGATCCAGTTTAGATGAGAGCACTCGGTGACTCTCAGGAGAAGTGGTCACTGGGTATTGCTTTCCAGAGCCGGAAGTAGCTGGGCGAGGTAGGTGGTGAATTAATGCTAGACAATGATCTATTTCCTGGAACTGTCTGTTCCTCCTTGGCTCATGGTCCATTGCTCTCTGCTCACCTGTCTTTCCCTTTCTGCCAGAGCACTCGCACCAGCAGACAAGCCACTCTCTTAACTCTTCTGTCCTCTTTTACTCCCCTGTGCTGTCTTGGATCATTTTATGCCACTGTCACTAACTCAGACTTGGCTGAGGATATGTTGTTTAGTTCAATTCAGTAAATACTTATCACAGATTTCCTGTGGTTCTGCACCGTGCAGGGCGCAGGGCTGGATGTGAGAGCAAAGCAAGGGCAGCACTCAGCAGATGCAGCCAGGAGCCTCTGAGCCTGAGTGCGAGGCACACATTCTTCTTTTCTTGCCATTGTTCTGTAGACTTCAAAACAGGCTGACTGCGTCTTAGTATTCCTTAAGGGAGTTTACACCATACACTACAGAGAAGAAAACATTTGAGAAGTAGAAGAGCAAATGTTTCCCTGGTATTCATTACCCACTTGGGCCTGCAGTGGCTATTTAATATAGATTACCTGTTGCCACATCAGAATTACGTTTACAACAGCATGTTCTTGTCTATGCAGAAATTATGTGTTAAGATTGTAACTTCAAGGTATTAGCATGAAGAAAGGGGGCTTTGAGTGCTGTGATGGGTAAGCTTGTTGGTTTGATTAGCTTGGGAGCCCCCTAGGGGATTAGGAAGCACACTTCTAGGTGTGTCTGAGTGGGCCAAGGAGGCGTGACCTTGGGTACTAGGTCTGGTCCTTGACCTCTTTCTCCCTGGTGGCAGGAACTAAGTAGCGTTGCTCCACCTTGCCCTTCCACTATGATTTGCTGCCTTGGCACCTTTGAGCTGAGCGTGGACTGACCATGACCCAAATAAAGCGTTTCCTCCTTTAAGTTGCAGTGCTGGGTTTTTGGTCTCAGCAATGGGAATGCTGACTATAAAAGCTGGTTATTTGGTCAGGGAGCAAAGTCCTCACAAGTGGAATTGATGCCCATTTAAAACAGGGCCCAGAGAGTCCCTTGAATCTTCTACTAGGTGAAGATGTCACCTATGAACCAGGAAGGGGGCTTGCCAGAAGCTAGATCAGCTGATGTCTTGGCCTTGAATTTTCTCACCTCCAGATCATGAGAAATAACTTCCTATTGTTTATAAGCCACTCAGGCTACAGTATTTTGCTATCACATACTGAATTTATATAATATTCTTGCTATTGTTTTTTATGTACTTATTTGGTCTGGCTCCCTGGTAAAACTTAAATTTCATATTAATAGTGAATCAATGGCCTTGTTATCATCATATCCCCTGCAACTGGGAATATCACATAGCATATAGTAAATATTAAATAATTAAATTAAAATGGAATGTTTGTTTCAATAAAGATATTCTCACACCAATAGAAAAAAAGGTGAACTTACACTTTCTCTTGCATAGTTCTGGTATTATATAACACACTCATGAGAAAGGGAGAGAGAGAGAGAGACACACACACACACACACACACACAGAGACAGAGAGACAGAGACAGACAGAGAGATAGTGTGTTTCTGCTCCAGCTTATCAACTACATCTTTTCTAGATTCCTCTCCCTAAATGCTTCCTTTGTTAAAATTAGCCCTTAGAAATGGCCAGCACAAACCTGGTAAAATTATTTGCAGGCCGGGGATTTAGCTCAGTGGTTCTGGTGCCTGTCTTGCAAGCACAGGACCTGGGTTCGATCCCTGGTAACCACATACCATACTGGGTGTGGAGACTCATGCCCAGCAGCAACCAGTACCACATACCACAGTGCCGGGCATGGTGGCTCACACCTATAATCCCACACTCGGGAGGCAGAGGCAGGAGGATTGCTGTGAGTTTGAGGCTGAGCTCAGGGCCAGCCTGAACCACAAAGCGAGACCCTGTCTCAAAAAACCTAAAAAAAAAAAACCAAAAAAGATTATTTGGAAGATTGCCTAACAATCCGTTGACTTTGGGAAGGATTCTAATTGTGTTTAGAATTCTACAGGGTAGAGAGACAAGAGAAAACAGTCTAAGAGGTATAAAAGACCAAAGTCAACACATATTCCATTATTGGTCTTTTCAATAAATACCCTTTTACAAAATTACATGGCTTTAGTATCCAGAATGATAATCCCCAAGAAACCAGAAATGTTAACCTACTTGGATTTTTTTATTTGATGATTTCATGAAGGTTTGGGATAATAAAAACATAACATAATTCATGCTTCTAACTATAAAACCCTCTAAGTATTATAATCAGATCTGTGGATCAGAATTTTTCTGAAGCTGTCTTTTTGGTAGTTATCATGGAATATCAATTTGATTTGCTTTGGCATCTTCCCATGGCATCAGAGGAGCACCATATGGGTGTGTCTCCATGATCGTGGGGGTGTGGCCTTGGGTTCTGTGTCTGCTTCCTGCCCCTTATTCTTTGGCACCGTGCCCTCCTCCTTGCTGTAAATGAGGCACCTCTTTCCACCACACCCTTCCTCCATGATGTTGCTGCCCAGAGCCCGCTGACCTAGGTCTAAATCCCTTGAAACATGAGCCAAATAAAACTTTTTCTCATTTAAGCATAGGTGTCAGATATTTTGTCCAGCAGCAGGAAACCTAACTAATATACAGAACTGGTATCAGAGATCTGGGGTCATTTGGTGACTATACTTGACCATGTTGCTTACAGCCTTTGGAAGTAGTTTGCAAAAGAGTTTGGTAAGGTTTGGAGATTTGGGTTAGAGAAGACTTAGCGTGCAGTCAGTCTGATGGGTGATTCTAATTGGAGCTGAGAAGATGAGAATGCTGATAGGAATACAGACAGCAAAGGCTAGGCTCAGGAGGTTTCATCTGGGAGCAAGGGCTCCACTACCAGTTGTAAAGAGGACATGTATGTTCCAGGAAATTAGTCTACCTTTTGTCCATGTTCTGAAACCTTATAAGATACTAAAATTGAGGTTCGTAGACTGACTGATACATTGGAGGAAATTCAAAGGCAGCTCAGCATTTAGGCTCTGCTCAGGTATGCTTTTAGCCAGATTTATAAGGAGAGTTGGGGGCAAATGATCCAGTAGAAAAGTTTGAAAAAGTTAAAATTTTGGCTTAGGACAAACTATATGTAAAATTTGGACTAAAGAAAGTTTTACTGCTGAATGAATTAGAAAGAAATGCAAAAATAATGAAAAAAAAAAAGATGTTAAGCAGAAGCCAGGTACTTCGTATAGGGACAAGAAGACCGTTGTTTGAGGGCATCTCAGGAATTGGCAAGATCTCAATCACTACAGACTCAAAGGTATAAAAGTGTGAACTTTTCATTCGATGATAGAGTTCCTGGGATCCTTGGTTAAGAAGGACCTTCTTGGAAGTGTTTGCCAGGGTAGATTTCATCATTTCAGCCTTTCAGACAGAAGCTGCTGCAGCTATGAACCTAAGGAAGCTTGATTATTGCTCCAGCTAATGGCAGACCTTACCAACATCTGTGCTTGCTGCTATTATTGGTACACAGAAATGAAAGTGATGTGGGACCAGGGAGGCTTCTAGCCAGATTTCAGAGGAATGCTGGGGAGGTCAGATGAGGAGCCTGATTGGGCAGTACATGGAGCTGTGGGAATGAAGTCAAAAGTGCATGGAAGATGCCAGGAGTTCAGAGGTGACAGGAATGTGGAAAGTCTGCTGAGAAAAGCTGCAGGTGATGAGTGGATCCAGTCCAAGAAAGAGAAATAATGGACTGAGTAAGATCTTAGGGTTTGGCTGCACTTCTCACCATCTTTGAAGCTGACATCTCACCATTGTGTGTCCTGGGTGCTAGCACTTACGAGTCTGTTTGCTGGACTTTGTTCTTTTTTTGATCCAATTGTTTTCTATTTTCTTATTTTTCTCTTTTTGAGCGGAATAATTTTTACAGAGAGGCATAGCTATGAGTTTGCCTTGAATCTCAGAGGAGACTTTGTCTTGGAGTTTTGAAAAATAGTGAACTATTCAGACTTGGGGGAAGGGATTGTTGTGTGTTTAGATGAAATTATGAACTTACTGTTGTCTTTGGGGATTTAATATGGTTTAACACATTTCCCATTTTAAAAAAACTGTACACTTGCGGCCAGTGTTCATTTAATTTTATGAAGTAGAAGGAAATCTAACTGGTTTTCAGTGTGAAAATAAAAACTATTCTTGGAGTTATTGCTAACTAGAAATAACTTATTTCTTAACAAAATAAACACAGCATGCAAAATTGCTGCCAGTGAGTATTCTCAGGGGAAATGAGAAAAATTAAGGAAATGGATTTTGATAGGAAGTTGACGAAGGGTGGGATGTGGTGGTGAGAATAGAATGTCAAGTTGGCTGGCTTTGGAGTCTTCCCAGGGAGTGGTGGCGCATACTCCAGGTATGTCTGAGTGGGCCATGGATGTGTGACCGTAGGCTCTGCATTTGATCTCTGGCCCCTTCCTTTCTGACACTGCTTCCCTGCTTTGCTTCCTATTACCATGACTCAGCAGATTTGCCCCACCATGTGTGGTCTTTAAGCCAGTTGACCATGGGCTGAATACTCTTTAAAAATGATCCATAGTAAATTTCCTCTTTTTAGATGTGTCACATACTATGTGAAACAGCTGGAAAACTGACATATTCCTAATATTTTTATTAGTTAAACTGCTTTTATATGGAAATTAGTTAAGGAACAATATAAAAATGTATTATTTTCCAGAAAAAGTTTGTAATTGTTGTAGTTTGTGCTATTTTGACACATCTGAAAGATGCTCTGGAAGAACTCAAATCCTTAGGAACAATTTTAATGAAAGTGCCTATTATGTGCCTTCTCCTGACGTCAAAGGATCTTTTTATCTTTTATTTTTGGGCCTTGAATGCTCTATACGGCCCAGGCTGGCCTTGAACTTGCTGTGATCCTCCTACCTTTGCTGCCTAATTGCTGAGTTTGCAGAGGTGTTCCATCACATACAGTATCTTGTTTCATTTGAGCTTCTTTCCTTAAAATTTGGTTACTATACTTCCTAATTAGTCACAAAGCATTTTTATTTTAAAACAAAATCAGCCTTGTTTTTTGTTTTAGTATTTGAAGGTTTGTGGATTTTGAAAAATATTAATTCTTTGGCTTTCAAAGTAAAAAATTGTACGTACAGGTTTACTATCAGTATTCATTGTTAACGCCTCACTTTTGCTCATTTACATTTTTTATAGGTACATATCTGCAATGTACAGTGATCACATTCACTGTGGAGAGTTGGTCCCTGTACATAACACATCTTGGTTCTTGTTCCCATCTTCTTCTCCTTCCCCACTTCTTCCATCCTTTGGTTCTCTACATTTACAAAAGAACTAGCTCCCTATCTTTTGCTTTGCTCTTTATTTATGTTTAGGATTTCTCTCTAGGAGAAAGCATGATATTTAAGCTTCTGTGTCTGATTTACTTCGCTTGACATTGTGGTCTGGAAGTGCATCTACACATGACTCAGCCATTTTTTTTTCTTCAGTTTTTCATCTCTTCACAGACTTATAGACTCTATCCAAAATTTATCTAGTGAGTGTTGTCCTGCTAAAAAACATGTGTATGAACGGATCATTGTAATCTAATATTTTTAATTCAGAAAGATACCTAAAAGAGGAATAGAAGGCTCATATGCAATTCTTTTTTAAAAAATTTTTGAGGCATCTGCATGTTTACATCTTTAATAATTGTACTAGTTTGCATTCTTGCCAATAATGTAGAAGGATTGCTTTTTTCTTGCGATATGGTTGGCATTTGTTATTTTTTAGTTTTTTTGATGGGAGCCATTCTTTCTGGAGTAAGATGAAATCCCAGCATTGTTTTAATTTCCATTTCTCTAATGGTCCAAGATGATGAACACTTTGTCATGTATTTGTTGGCTGTTTGCCTTTCTTCTTCTGAGATGTATCTGTTCATTTCAGTTGCTCGTTTTTCCCTGGATCTTTTATTTTTTTGGGAGTCTATTTCTGAGTTCTTTATTTATTTTATATATTAGTCCTCAGTCTGAGGAATAGTTGGCAAAATTTTCCCCATTCTGCAGGTTATCTTTTCACTCTGTTGGTTGTTTCTTTTGTTGTGCAGAAGCTTTTGAATTTGATATAATCCCACTGTTGATTCTTGATGTTATTTCTTGTGAAATTTGGATTCTGTTCAGAAAGTCTTTGCCTATGCCTGTGTCTCTGAGTTTTACCATTTTATTTTCCATCAAATTAAGTATTTCCATTTTTAACAATTAGATTTTTGATCCATTTTGTTCCTAGTTCAACACATGGGGAGATATATGGGTCTGGATTCAATTTTCTGCCCATGGATAGCTGGTTTTCCCAGCACTATTTATTAAAGAGACTGTCTTTCCTCAAGTATATGTTTTTTGGCTTCTCTGTCAAAGATAAGATCACTGAATGCACTCAGTGTTATTTTTGCATCCACTATTCTAGTCCACTGATTCACATGAGTATTTTTGTGCTGTTTTTCGGAATCACTGTAGCTTTGTAGCATAACTTGATATCTGCTTTGCTCTTATTTCCCAGGATTGCTTTTGCTCTTCTAGGTCTTTTCTGGTTCCATTTGAGTTTTAGAATCTTTTTTCTAGTTCTGTGAGAAGTGCTATTGGTATTTTGACTGGTATTACTTTAAATCTGTGTATCAACTTTGAAAATATGACCATTTTGAGAATATTTTATTTCTCAGCTTGATATTTGTTTAAAATTTGGAATAATTCCTAATAATATATCAAATATCTTTGATTTAATCTATCTACAGAACAGATTTGTTGGATTTTTAGTCTTCTTGGTGTTTCAAAACTTTGAAATAATTTTTTTGGGTTATACTATAAGGCAGATGCTGTTGAAAGATATGTGGATAGAATTTTTAGTTCTTTTAATGGACACCTTTTCTTTCAGAAATTTAAATTTGTCATTTGATTACTTCCAAATTTATTGGTCTGTTATTGACTTAAAATTGTGGATAGTCAAGTGTCTGTACTCATAACTATCTTCTCTCTGCTAGTTATATGTAGCCTTTATTATGTTGAAGTATGTTCCTTCTATATTTAATTTGTTCAGTTTTTTGAAAGGAAGGAATGTAGAATTTTATGAAATGATTTTACTGTACCTATTAAATAATGGTGCAATTTTGTCCTTTTTTTCTGTTGATGTGATTGATTATTTCTGATGATTTAGGGATGTTGAACCATCCTTGTATCTTGGATTATCTTTGTGGTGAGCTGTGGATTTTATTTGCTAGTATTTTATTAAGAATTTTTGCAACTATGTTCATCAGCAGTGTTGGTCTATAGCAGTGATGACGAACCTATTAGAGACTAGTGTCTAAACTGCAACCCAAAACTCATTTATCACAAAGTTCCAACAATGCGATTAAATCTCACACTGAGGGCCGGGGATTTAGCTCAGTGGTTTCGGTGCCTGTCTTGCAAGCACAAGGGCCCACGTTCGATCCCCAGAAACCACATACCACACTGGGTGTGGAGACACACCCCAGCTGCAATCAGTACCATACACCACAGTGCCGGGCGTGGTGGCTTATGCCTGTAATCCCAGCACACGGGAGGCAGAGGCAGGAGGATTGCTGTGATGTGAGTTGGAGGCTGAGCTCAGGGCTAGCCTGAACCACAAAACGAGACCCTGTCTCAAAAAACCTAAAAAAACCCCCCAAAAACCAAAAAAACCAAAAAACAAAACAAAAAACCCCTCACACTGAGATTTTAGTTAGAAAAAAAATACTTACACATTAACATTTTATCTTAAAAGAAAACCAAATAACTTATGTGCTGTAGGTTCACTACCACTGGCTTCCTTTCCTTGCAATGTGTGCATGCTTGCATGTGCATGTGTGTGTGCATGTGTGTGTGTGCGTGTACATGTGTGTTCTCGTCTGGTTTTAGGATTAGGGTAACAATAGCCTCATAGAATTACTGGACACATTTATTTCCTTTCAGTTGTTTGGAATAATTTAAGAATTATTGTTGGTTTTTCCTTAAATTTTGGCAGAATTCAGTACTGAATTCATCTGTTCTATATTTTTTTTTGTTGGTTAAATTTCATTACTGATTCAAACTCATTACTTATTACTGATATATTCAGATTTTCTATCTCTGCATGGTTTAGTTTTGGTAGGTTATACATGTCCAGAGATAGATTAATTTATTTTAAATTTGTTGGTGTATAATTATACATAATAGTTTCTGGAGATCCTTTGTATTTCTGTTATATTAGTTGTAACATCTCCTTTTCCAAAATCTCTGATTTTATTTACTTGAGCCTTTTCTAAACATTTGATTGATTTTTAAAAAACAATTGTTCATTGACCTTTTCTCTGTCCCTTCTTTCCCTCCTTCCTTTCATCTCTCCCCTCTTCCTTCCCCTCCTTTATTCTATTCTTTCATTTCTATTTCATTTGTTTCCACTTTGGTTTTTTGTTATTTCTTCCCTCCTGCTAATTTTGGTTTTGGTTTATTCTTGCTTTTCTACTTCTCTGAAATGCATTATGAGTTGTTTATTTGATATTGTTCTCTCTGATGTAGGTACTTACTGCTATAAATTTCCCTCTTAGTGCTGCTTTTGTTGTATTCAGTACATTTTGGTACTTTGTGTCTCATTTTGCAAATGAGGCTTTGCTCTCCTGAGCTGTTCCCCTGCTGTGTGGCCAGGCTGCTCACAGGCTGGTACTGGGCACGGGGACTCCTGCTGCAGTCCCCACGGGGCAGACAGTCTGGTCTGCAGGCTCACTGGTCTCATAGGCGTCATCAACTCCAGGCCTTCTCTGTGGAGCCCTTTGTCTTCTTCAGTGTTCTTCTGGCTTAGTTCAGTCTAAAGTTGTGACCTCTATTTCTGCATAAACTTATTCTGGTTACAGGTTAAGCACTTGCAAACCATGTTTAGCTCTGTCGCACACATGGACAATTTCTATCCTGTAAAATAAGCCACAACTGTGTGCTTGGTGAACTTGCTCAATAATTACACAGAGACACAGAAGACATGTTAGTAGTTCTCCCTGTCTCCTCATTCTTCCAGTTAACTTTTTGCTTTTATGTATTCATTCTCAGTCTTTCTTATTCTTTTTTTTTTTTTTGAGACAGGGTCTTGCTTTGTAGTTCAGGCTGAACTCAGAGCAATCTTCCTCTGCCTCCTGAGTCCAGCACTGTGGTGTGCAGTACTGATTGCTGGTGTGCCTGAGTCTCCACACCTAGCACTGTTGTATGTGGTTACCAGGGATTGAACCTAGGCCCTGGTGCTTGCAAGGTAGGTGCTGAAACCACTGAGCTAAACCTCCAGCCCTCAGGCTTTCTTATTCTTAAAGAAATATTTTCTTGAGGAAGTACACGTTGAAAGGAGAAAGCATCAGATTTTGTTCCTGCTCAGTGAAGCAGGAGCTTTATAATCCAGGACAACAGGAGCAGTCCGCCCAATAGATGAAGCATCAGGGACAAAGGGTAGGGTGGTGGCGACAGAACTGGTGCACAGCACCCCCTACACTGCTCCTTCTCCATTGGCCCAGGCAGCACAGTCAAGGACGGGCTCACATGAGACAGTTTTCATCATATCGTGAGCACTGTGATTTTCATAAAGACATGTTGTTTTCTCTCCAGTGTTGCAAAGCCTGTTTGCTTCTCTTTTGCATCATGCCAGTTTCCTCCAGCTGCTTCCAGGATGGACTCGCCAGCATGGAATGGTGGGGCTTTCCCACTAGACAGCTTTCCCAGGCCCACACCTTATCCCAGACCTGTACAGCCCGATCTTTCTCCTCTGTTAGGTGTAAGAGCCGCATCAGAGTTAGAAGGCTCTTTCTGTCTTCTCTTTCCCTGTGCACTACTATTTCTACATAACAAAGAATCCCCCAGTGTAACATCTTCCAGCCACCCACACTTCTTTTCTCACAGTGACTACAATCACAGGTTAATGGGTCCTCTGGGAAGACGGTGTCACAGACCGCGGTCAGGTTCAGGCAGTGCTTGGTCTCATTTGAGGCTCTGCCACTGTAGTACCTGCAGGGTGTGGTTTCCTGTGGGCTGTTCCCGGAGGGCCTCAGCCTCTGGTTGACTGTTGGCTGGGCTGAGACTACCTTCATCCATCCTATCGTGATGGTTAACTTCAGTAGAGCCAGCAAGATGGAGGAGTCTTCTGGCAAGTTCAAAGTCAAAACGATTTGCAGCTTCACCGCTGGAAGGAAACCTTGCCACTTCCTCACACCCCCTGGTTAATGACAGGGCAGCCCACTCTCGGGGAGGGAAGGAGAGGAAGCGTGGGGGTCAGGAAGACAGCACCATCCGGGTCCTCAGAGGTGCCCACTGTCCATGTTTGCATTTTGCTGGCCTGCTTCCCAGAGTGACCAAACAAATGCATATCTTTTAAAAACAATATTGTAAAGAATAGTTTTGCTTACTAGGAAATTAGATTCTCACAAAGTGAATTCATTAAAGAGGGAAAATATCTTTCTACCCTGTTGAAAATTTGACAAACATGACTTTATCTGAGAAAAATACAAAACCAAAAATATCCCAAACAATAACCAAACAATATACAAAAACAACTCATGAAACAAGCAGCCATCAGAATCCGAAGGGACCGTGCTGGAAGTAGGGAGGGGCAGGAACTGCTGACAGAACTGACTGGGAGTAGCTTGCAGTGAAGTGGGCCAAGTTCTTGTTTGACTCGGATAATTTGGCCTCCGTCAGTCAGCAGCTGTGATTGGCTGATACTCCGCTGCTGGCGATTGGTTTAGACCTGGCGGTGAGTTCCAAAATGAGACTCCTAAGTTAGAACCCAGGTGTAGCCCTTAAAGTCTGGAGCCAGCCTTGGGATAGTCTCCTGCTTTAACAACTCTTGGTATCTGGGAAAAAGAGAATTTTAAAGTGGCTAGTTTTTTGGTAGGAGATAGTATGCTCTGCCCCGTTTACTGGCATAATATTTTCTTCCTAAATTCCTTCAACTTCCTTTCTGGCACTGGTAAGGACAGGTTACTGATGCCTTAGAGGTTCATAGACCCTCATTCTATGACTGTAACTACAAACAGAGTGGACCACCAACTGAAACAACAATTGTCTGGGGTACTTTTCATTGGTCAAGGTAGGTGCAATGCCTACACTTTTCTGGCAGTGCTTTGGAGCAATTCCTGTCTTGAAGCAAACCCTTCAAGACTGGCATATAGAAATGTAGGTTGGGGGCCACAAGCCTGTGAAAATGTGACCGTGCCCTATGGGCTTCTTCTGTTATGACAGTATGATGCTGTGTAACTGGCAGTTACTGAGTTAGAATCCCTGGAGGCTTAGAGGGGCAGGACTTATTTCCACTTAGGAGAGAACCTAGTGTTGCTGGAGACAATCAGAAGCCCCTGGATTATTCTTTTTAGATTTTGTGAATGAGCAAACCAGGACAAAGCACCACAGACCTTTTGTTTTTAGTGAACATGTCAGCTATAGAAGAGAGACCAGGATCCTGCTCTGGCAGCCTGGCCTGTTCCCTCTGTGGTGTCTATTTTGAATCTCAGAATTACTAAAGGGAATCTGACACATTGGCAGTGTTCCAGAGAAAAGTGACAGGGCGTCAGAGTGGTTCAGGCACTGCAGAAAATCTAAGAAGTAAGAAAAATCTAGATACAGTGCCACCAGGATATGGGATTTTTAAAAAGCTATGTCTGAAATAGATATGAGAAGTAATGGAAAACGGAAATTCCGAAGGGAAAAATGCAGACTGACTCTCTGAGTCAGGGAGCTGAGGGTTGTTAAAGAAAGCAGTGAAAGTTGGTTCCGTGAGACAGTGAAAACTTAGACCAGCTGTGGTGTCCCGGAACGCGCCCGGTGACGCGAGCAGCTCCCGGGGGAAGCCTGACTTGGGTGGTGATTTCCAGTTCCGCTCAGAATCTCTGTTATTGCAGGAGTCTTGTGGGTTGGCTCCAGGAACACGTACTCGGCAATGGCAATTCCCCATTGTTTGCTGTAGCTGAATCCATATTTCTGTGGGCTGCATTCTGCCGACAGCTGCCAGAATCTTCTGTCTTCTGCCTGGCTCTGGGGAATTGAGGAGAAATTTTCATGCTGCAGTTCTGTGGACAGCTTGTGAAATTAAAGGCTTGCAGTGGGATATGTGGGGCATATGCCAAAGGTGTCCATCGTGCACTGTTACCTGGGGGCACACTGATCCTGGAATGTCCTTGCATGTGACCAGGAAACGCCATGTGGGATAAAGTCTGTTTTCCAAGGTGATGGGGAAAGTGCTTGTGAGACCAAGTGAAAACTTCGGTCAGCGGTGTATGTAATGACATCTGGGAGGTGGGAGTCTTTCCCTTCCATGAGGGTTTAGGCAGCCCTGTTGTTGTTGCTGTTACTGTGCAGACATGTTGCTCTGTCTTTGTGCATTTTGATCTCAAGGCTTCCTTCCTTGCAGCTCCGTCTTATGTTACTGCAGAGCAACTGCAAAGGGTGAGTTACAGGCTTTCAGCTTAGGGTGGCCCTTAGCTGTGCAGGTGACTGAGGGGTCCTGGGAATCTGGAGCCACCAAGGTGGTTGCGCTGGGCTGCAGGTGCCGATCCCTGTACATCAGGGCTGGCGACCTGGCCTTTGTCACAGACGGGAGCGTGTAACGTGCTAGTCTGGGAGGCAGCACCGCTTGCTCTTTGACATCACCCTTCTGGGTCACTCTGATGCCCACACATGTATGCCGTGTGGTCACGGTCACAGATGCCATGTTCCTCTTTCTACCATTTCTCACCATTAACTTTCTTCTGCTCAAATTTCTCCTCACATACACAATGCATATCTCCCTCTGAGCTCTGTGCATTACTGGTGACAATACCTACCCATTTAGGCTTTGTTTTCAAAGCTTTCCATTTTGCAATGACTTGCACTCTCAGTTTGGATATACTAGGAGACTAAAGCGCACAGTGGGACACATACACATTTAACTGGTCTTCTTGCTGCTGGGCAGATCATGCAGCTTCTCTGAGCCCAGCCCTTTCTCTCTCAATAGCTGGTGATTTTCGGTGTCTTCTCAGGTATCCTCAGTCTGTGGAGACACACAACTCACTGATGTTGGTGTGTCTCTGTGATGACTGTGAGGGATGCATGATCGCTTAACACAGGAGTTCATGTGCACAGTGAAACAAGCACACCGACTACAGACGCTGTGGGTTCCCATGGTCCATACTCCAGGTGTCCTTCACGTGAGGGGCCATGCAGCAGCCAGGGAGGCAGAGGTGAAGGGATCTGGTGCCCTCGCTGCTGACAGTCTGGGTGACAGATGGTAATCAGAAAGTTGTGGTCCCTGCGGTGAGGTCAGTGGAGTGGATGATGTCTCCCTCCAGCCGCTTGGATCATGCAGGAGACATGGGTCCCTGGGGCTGCCTGGCTTTGCCCAGCTTCTTCCGGTGCACACGGAAGCCCTGTCTCCACCCGAGGGATGAGGGTGACCTGCAGGACCATCATGGCAGCTGGGAACCCCATCACCGTGCAGGAGGACAGGCCCTTCAGAGGGAAAAGTGTCTGCTGACAACCTCTGGGTATAGTGCCCACTGTGCCCAGAGCAGACACGTGGTCATTTTTGTTGGTGGTAGTTGGCCATCTGTCATTTGTCTTTAGGATACCTGCATGATTGTACTTAACGGTGAATTATCTAGGGCAAGTGAAGCAGTGCAGGAGAGAGCGACTGCTACCAGGAGCCGATGTAGAAACAGGAAAAGCTTAATAGATTGCAAGAAAGAAGAAGGCTTCTTTCAATAATAAAGGCAGTTTTAATTAGAACGTATCTTTTAAAAATGTAGCCCTGTTATTTCCAAGTAAATATAGTGTCCACTATTGCTGGAAAGCAGCACTTGGTGACAACCCAGGGCTCTGAGACCCTGGCCGGCCAGTGCCTTCGGCCTAGACTGTCCCAGCAGCCTGTTCCGTGTTTGCTCATGCTGCTTGTCCCCTGAGGGTTGTGAGTGTGTTTGTTGTCTGTTGACTGTGCTGGCCACCTGACAAGGTGCAGTGGTTATTTTGTTAGACTCCTGTTCACAGACTTGTGTAAGTTTTGAAGGATGGGTCACAATCCCGATTTTTCCATGAGCTTGTTATCTGTGTGAGAGTTTTGCACAGCGAAAAGTGACTGATGAATGTGCACAGAGCCACTCCTAGTATTCAAAACAGTATTATCTCTCTTATCTAAAACCAGCAAGGTGCTTATATTTTGAAAAATAAAATATATAAAGTATGTATCTTTAGATTTTAGACAAATGATATTGCAACAGTACAACCAAACACGTTATATGAGACATGGTCAAAGTACACAATAAGTGTTTAAATTAGAAATATTTATTACATTGAAAGATGCATTACCATTGATCCTTCTCGGAACCCTCCCTTCACTGTGACCATAGCTGTCCTGTTGTCCTTCCTGAGTGTCTTTAGGAGGTGCGCTGGAGACACAAAGTGCAGCCTCCTAGAGGAAAGGGAGGCTCATAAAACACAACTGTGCGTCTTGTCCTCAGCCACTGGATCAGGCCCTGAGCGAGTCCCCAAAGTCCAAATGACCGTGAAGGGGAAGTGTTTTGAATCGAGTTAGGACCCTGAGGCAGCCACAACCTCAAGACGAAAGACGCTCATGGAAGAGGACAGAGCTTCTTCGGAAAGTGGTGAGAACCACAGTGCACATTCAGAAAGACGAGAGGACTTTGCAGGAGATTCACGATGGCGCAACTTTTACTGTAATACATTTTTGCATTCACAGTATTTCTTGATCATACCGCATAATAAGTGGGATGAGTGGAAATTTAGAAACATCTCTTAGTTGAAGTCATGTTTTGGAAATACGGTTGGTGCTTGAGAAGTACTCTAGGTTTTCCGGAGTGTTTGAAACTTGGAACGGAGATGCTGGGCTGGCATCTCAGGTGGCATCTGCTGTGCTGCCCTGGCTGCTGTGTCACTCGGCTGCAGGCTACACTGTGCACACAGGGCCTGTCCCTTCCCACACCCTGCCGGACATGCTGGGTGACTGACTGCGCTTCCATCGGGGGACAGCTAGGCGAGGCAAGGAGTATAGAGCCCTGTGTTGGCTTTCTGCCTTTGCTTTCTCCCACCAGGCTCCTGTTCCACACAGGTGTCCCCTCTTCGCTGCACACTCCTTTTGTGTCACATGCTCCTTCTGTTGGTCTGTGACTAGAATGGGCTCCCCGAGGATTAAGGGAAGTCTCTCCATGTGTGAAGACAAAACTACTAGAGCAGAGAGCTGGGGTGAGCCTCTCTCTGATGCTGAGATCCACTCCCCTGAGAGCAAGGTAATATTAGGAATAAAAATAGCTAAATATTTAAAAATGTCATGCATATTTTATCAGCCTGATGGAGTTTTAAAGTGGACCACATGACTGCATATTCTTTAAGTACATATGTGTGTTCATGTGTGTGCGTTGTATACAAACTGTCCATACCTCTGGCAGCACTCTTAGGTGACACAACACTCTTAGGTGACACAACAGTTCACGCCTTGACAGGGCTTTAGTGCCTTGCAGTGCATGAGCCCTTTTATTGATTAACTGCTTAAAAACTTGGGAGCATCACAGGTCCAGGCAGATTCTAGTTGCAAGAGGAGCAAATTATAGTGCTACCTGCCCAGCTTGTCTCCTCCTTTAAAGCTGTTATCAGGTGAATCCTAGATTCTACCCACCCTGACATATGTACACACATGCATACATATAGAAGTGGGAGGGTTAGCTGAGGTGTCGTTTGTTTCCTTAATGTTTAAAAAATCATCACTGGTTATTACATGCACACATACACACACACGCACAGGCACACACACCAGGCACACACATAGGCACACATACACAGGTACATACACATGTACACATACATACAGTCACACACACACATACACATACAGGCATATACACTTGCACACATACACACACAGGCACACAAACACACACAGACACACACATAGGTACACAGACACACAGGCACACACACAGGTACACACACACAGAGGCACACTTACCACAAGCGCACACACAGACACAGACACACACATACGTACACACACACACACACAGGCACACACACAGGTACACACACACACCAGACACACACACAGGCACACATGCACATGCACACATACACACACAGGCACACACACATGTACACACACATATACACACACACTACCAGTGACGAATCCAGCCACTTTTGGGAGGATCAGAAGCTCTGGAGGCGGAGAGGGAGAGGCAGCGCTGAACCGCCGGGTTCACGCAGCGGAGCTCACAAGGACAGCCCTGTGCTGTAACCGGGCTGCATGGCTGAGCCGGAAGCAGCGTCTACTGCAGTGACTGTGGCTGTGTCTGTTCCCGTCAGCTGTGAATGGAAAGCTGCACACACCGCAATATTTGCAGAAGAAAACATGTGGCCCAGTGCCACAGGGGAAGAGCTGCCTCCTCAGGTTTTCTCCACTAGTCATAATAACATTTCAGAGATTAGAGTTTTTGAGACCTGCTTCCTGTCACTATGAAAGGAGGGTATTATGAGTCCTGACAAATAAACCCACATATTTTAGATATGGTGAGTGGGGACCTTCTAACACTGCTCATTGTGAGAGTAGAAAGTCGGAGCCTGCAAAAGGAGGCATCCGGAATTTGTTCATTTTCCATAGTGCTTCTGCTGGGTTTACAGTCTCTTCTCAAAACATAGCCAGAAACTCTTTGCTGCCAAGCCAACCAGGATAAAGCAAGTCCACCTTTTAATCTACTTAAAAGAGAGTGCTTGGCAAAGCCTGTTAGGATCATGTAAAAGATATTCAGGAGGAATCTCCCTCCTGTAACATTTCCCATGTTTGTAGAAGCCGCTCCTTTTGTGCACACATTGTTGTGAGCCAAGATGTAGTTTGGTGAACTGCCCCACCCCCGCAAGATATTCCAATTCACTCGTATTTAAGACCTGTGTCGCTGGCACTTTACCTTTGCTGCTTTCTCTCTTCGCATGGCTTCATTGTTGCTAAGAGGACATGAGCATCTCTGGGCGAGTGTGGAGGACACCGAGGAGCCCTGCCTTCCGTGCGGCAGGCAGCCGATGGCCTCCTGCCCTTGCCCTGGGCGTGGCGGGAAGGCCGGGCCGTGTTTGCCGAGAGCCCACGGCCCCGCGGTGGTACAAGTCCCTGGGCCTCTGTGCTGCCTGGGAGCAACACTGCACTGCTAGCAGGAGTTCCTGGAGGGCTATGCTAGGTGAAGAATGAAAGGAAACACTGGGAGTAGCCCCCAAACAGAAAGGTGGGGAAATTACTCACTGCACTTTGTCTGAGTCTAGAGCTGTCCATTCATACCACATCCTCTTCATTCTTTGCACAATTCTTTGTAATTCCGCCTTAAGAATCTTTGACTGCCGCATGGTTGTGGTATGTAATAACTGCAATCACTTTAGGCAGTGGCACATTCATAGGTATCTGGGTCTTGGTCATTTTTGGTCTCCTTTTTCCTGGAGATGCTTTCTAGCAGGGCCCAGAAGTGTTGCAGAATGGTGCTGACAGAGTGCCAGGCTCGGGGATTGAGGGACATTGTGTGTGTGAAGCCAGTGCCGTCTCCTGGTGCCCACGTTGTGTGGTGAGCACATGCTAGAAAAGGAAAGGGGGCACTCAGGTGCAGAGGCAGCATCTGTGGGGCGGGACAGAAGCAGGTGCTGTAGGTGACCTGCTCACAGAGGAGGAGCTTTAGAGACCCATGCGCCAGGACGGAGGCTGCCCGCAGAGTTTTGTTACCATTTCGCTGAGGGGAGAGGAGTAGGATGAGTGAGTTAAGTGGCCTGGCAAGGAAAATCATATATAGCAACGTGGTTGGAGCGTGTGCGGATGGAAGTGGCGTCAGAGAGCAGATGAAGGAAGGAGCCAGGCATGTTAAACCAAGGGCCTGGGGTAAGCACTGTGTCTCAGCACCAACACTGGTTGGGAGCCCTCGCGGGGCAGTTGCCGGCACTCTGCGTTCTAGGAATGTAGTCGCACCTTCCACTCCTGTCCACTAGGTGTCAGTAGCACTCACTCCGGGCTGTGGCCATCGCCAATGGCTGCTGACCTCGCCGCTTTCTCAGGAGGAAGAGTTGCCTGGTACTGAGAACCACTAATTTAGAGTATTTTCCATAGGGAATAATGTGATACAATTTGCATTTAAAAATATAACTTGGTGTATTTGCAGTAAACGAAGTGTGGTGAGAAACTAGAGGAAATAGGATTAATTCCAGGAAAGAGGTGATAGTGGTTTGAAGTTGAATGGTATCAGATGTGTTTAACCAGCACTAGTAGTTAATCTTAATTTTTTCAGTTAAATTTATATTAAGGGATGCATAAAACGTAAAAATTATGCATATTAGTTGGTAATATGTCTTTATACATGTATACATGACTACATAGTTATCATTTTTACAGCGAAAAATTTCAAAATCCTATCTTCTAGGCTTTTGAAATGTGAAGTCCACTTTTTTTGTTTTGTTTGAGGAGGGTCTTGCTTTATAGTTCAGACTGGCCCCAAGCTCACGATGTAGCCCACTTGAGCCTTGAACTCACAGCAATCCTCCTGCCTCTGCCTCTTGAATGCTGGGATTATAGGCATGAGCCACCATGCCTAGCACTGTGGTATGTGGTACTGATTGCTGGTGGATGTGAGTCACCACACCCGGCATTGTTGTATGTGGTACAGATTTCTGGTAAGCATGGGTTACCAGGCCTAGCATTGTTGTATATGGTTACTGGGGATTGAACTCTGGAACTTAGGCTTGCAAGGCAGGCGCTGCAACCATTGAGCTAAATCCCCGACCCAATGTTATTTTTATCTCAGTTCAGTAGCACCCACATTTCACCCTTAACTATAACTTAGACATGTTGATTTATTTTTTGAATAAAGGCTGTAAAAATTTGCAAATTATAAAGTTATTGCATGATGCCCAGCACACAGTACATGGATGTTGAATGGATACATGAACTAGGGATTCTGGTGGCTCCAGCATGATCTTTGCTGTGAGGTACAGTTGTGGATATAAACTCTCTAGTTAGTATGGTGGTGGCTTGCCTTCGTTTTGGATCCTGAGCTGTAATTGAGGGTTTTTTGGTACCTGGAGGTTGATACTGTGCCATAGTCATCCTCCACTGCAGTAAAAACTTCGCACTCGCAAGGCCTTGGCTTGGCGCTCTTTACCGTTAGATGTTCTGGACTCACCTGAACTTAATCACAGAAAAGCCGGAGCAGAGGGTGGTTGCAGCATCGTTGGGAGAATAGTAATTACTTCCAGCCATGGCTAGGAGTGGTCTTTTTTGTGTTTTTGGACTGTAATGTGTTTTGTCTGAATACCAAGACCTTTTAACCCAAGTTGAGAGAAATTGGTTTGGCTCTGTAGTGACATTTGAATCTGTCTTATTCTTCTGGTTTGCAATGACTTCAGACTCCCTGTAGTGTGCTGCCCACCTGACCACCGATGAATTGAGAGGCACAATGGGCAGAAGAACCTCGCATCCCAGGGCTGTGTGGGTGGCAAGAGCTATGGGGAACAGTTTGGATTCTCAGGGAGATGCAGAACTTCCCTGGAGAACACAGAAGGGCAGATTTTCCTTCGAGAGGCTTTACTTTCTCCTGCCAGCTGGATTGGAAATATCACCAATAAAAGTGATGGTTGTAGTATTTTCTCATATATTATTCCAGTTCCAGGGAAAACAACGTATGTGAAATATATAACTACAAAAGACTCCGTCTGGAAGGCGATCAGTCCTCAGGGTATTTGAGTCATCTTGAAATTTAGGTAAAAGCTCAAGTCTTCCAAGTGTTCTGTAGAATCTAAGTCATGGTTGGCCTTGGGTGGCTTGTGTGTCGAAGGTCTGTCCCTGTCCCCACATCTGGGTATGTCAGTGAATTCCATCAACCTCTGTGCCAAGTACCTTTTACATATTGTTTTTGGGAGTGGTTCGAGTTAGGGTCTGAAGAGTGAAGTACCGTGGGAAAGGAAGTAAACCCACCGGATGTGTTACGTTCCTTAACTGGAGCTCATTAACGTGAAGGGATCTTGGGAAGCCCTGAGCAGGGTCGTGCTCCTCAGCAGTGCGCACAGAGCAGTCTGCAGGAGAGCGACAGGATCTTCTGCAGTTGTCTGCTAATTCTCAGTGGGCTCAGCCACTACAAAGGTGATAACTTTATATTTTTTGTCACTAAAGAGGAATGGAGATATAATCTTCTGCCTATGTACTTTATTCCAATTTTAAAGAAGTAAGTCAATTGTCAATAAATCATAGACTCTGGGATCATAGCACTAGAAAGAATAGAGAGAAAATCAATTTTGCTACTAATTCTTCTTGTTAGGGAAATAGAGACATTTAGCAGCCAGTCATCTGGATTTTGTACCTCTCTCTCACATGCTTAAGGAAAATACACAATCAAATAAATATAGAATATGCCAGATGGAGACAATCTTAAATAAGTCATTATTATTGGGGATCCTATCCCAAGCCAGACAATGTTTTGCAATGTTTATAGATATTTTTTGCAGTCTTTTTTATTTCTTTCATTGATAGGAACATATAATTCCTTTTTTTCCACCCCGGGGCCTAAGGATCATTATCAAAGTTCTGTTTCCAGTTTAATAAATGTATATTTACCTTGGAAGATTCTGACCTAATTGTCTTAGAATATGAAATCAAATAGGTGGACCTGTTGCACCAAGCCTATTTGTTCTTTCTTGGGCTTTTATGCTTTTGACTCCATTGTGGAGCAGGGAAGAACACATGTGGGATGTTCATCACTGGGAAGAGGAAAAGCCTTCACACAGGGCTGCTGTGGTGCCTTAGGGAAGAGGATGCAGGCCCTGTGTGGGTCGGGACCCACGAGAGGCGGAGAGCCAAGGACAGCGCAACACGGGAGAGTGGTGTCCACTGCGGAGAGAAGAGTGTATGATTTGGTGAAAGATTTTTAAGAGCGATTAATTCCTGTGGCAGGAATGATAAAGACCGAATTGATTTTAAACACATGACCCATTGTCAGACATGTGCAGGGAGAGGCGCACTTGTTTCTATCCCAGGGTCAGAAGTGTGGGAGAATGATTTTCACTCCACTTCAGATCCGGGAACGCGAAGTGTAGGCTCGTTTTCTGGCAGCGCCGAGTTGCTGGAGGCTGTGCTCCTGGAGGCCAGACTCCTGAACGCACCTCTCTTGTTAGGAGAAGCCCACCCTGGCCCTCACCGCCAGGCCCAGGTAGACCGAGTTCTCGTCCTCTATGTCCTCTCGTCCCTGCACTGGACATTTTCGCAGTTGTGTCTAACATTTACCTTGTAGGCGTCGGTCCTCCCTAACGGAGGATCCAAATGTGGATTCAACCTACCTTGGCCCCAAAATGCTTGAAACACAGTTGTGTCTGTATAGAACACATACATTCCATCTCTACTGACTGGGAAATATTTATTCTGTGTTTTCATGGCATGACATTGCCTTCTGCGGTGTGAGTAATCTGACTGAAAGCCTGCGGGAGGGGGACATACCCAGGTCCCATGTGGGGATTTCACTGGGTACGTAGGATCGCAGCACTGTGGACTTGCTACCCATAGGGAGGTCCTCAAACAGCCCCAGTGGACACTAAGGCTGTGTTTGTAATGTTCATCTGCCCTAATAAACTATATGATTTGTCATGGCTGGAACTATTTTTGTCATGTTTGCCATGAATCCTCCCATTTCTTTTCTTTTCTTTCT
Source organism: Petromus typicus (assembly GCA_004026965.1). Classification (NCBI taxonomy): domain Eukaryota; kingdom Metazoa; phylum Chordata; class Mammalia; order Rodentia; family Petromuridae; genus Petromus; species Petromus typicus. Next base: position 11,760 of record PVIR01008965.1, on the reverse strand, counting down.
TTTTTTTTTTTTTTAATTAATGCTCATCCGATATGGCCTGAAGCATTTTCCATGTATATGTAACTAATACAATTTTTATTCCACAGCATATGAAAATGTCCAAACAGATATTTTGCCAGCATCCATGTGTCCTTTATCTGTACTGAAAACAACTTTCTTATGGGTGGATCCTGTGCTCTGCTATATACTATACCTTATGAATGTGCTTCTTGTCTGAATCCATTTTTCAGTTTAAAAGTCCAGGCTCCTCAACCCACATTGAGGAACTGCTTTATAGACACTGGGAACAGCTGGATGTCACCAGGACCCTGTCCATGGTGTGGGGGGATGGACGTTGTATTTTCCTGCTGACCTCCCTCGAAGCCTCGGGACAAATAATGCAGACCTGTCTGCCAGCTGCTGGACCAACAAAATGATCGAGAAGCTTGTTTCACAATGAGGCGTATCCTGAGTTCAGGTTTAAAATCGCACCATTTCACACAAGTTAATCTGCGAGAGCAGCTGACTCTGGGCCACAAATGGGAAGAATCCGTCAGCTTCCAGTACAAATGTAACTTGACCGCTGCACGGAGCATCTACACTACAGCCAACATATCCTGACAGAAAGTTAATCTGAACTTTGATCTGGTATAAAATGCACAAACTGCAGTGAAAAGCAACAATTTTCCTTGTTGGGACTCAAGGGTGGGGAAGAAGGTAGGTGTTTGTATTGAATAGTCTTTTATCTTGGTTCCCTGCACCAATTTTCTCCTCCTTAAAAGAAAGCCAGAGAATCTGTGACCCAGGATTGACTTTCTGTAGATGTACATTTTACTGATAAGTTATAAATAGTTTATGGTGATTTTAAATTAAAACCAGAAGTTAAATTTGGAAGGCGGAAAAGATAAATAAGTTAACTCTCCAAACTGTAGTGTCTTTAATGCCATATCATATATCAAATCAGAAGTTCTCCGAGGGCTCGCGCTGGCTGCGATCGCGGCTGCTTTGAGCAGCCCTGTGTTGGCCCTAGTAGCTGGAGTCCAAGGCCCTCGCTTCAGTGATTTCAGTTACTGGAGCCGTTTATACGGAGACACTTTGGCTCTCACATTAATAACTGTTTAATACTGTGATAGTCAAGAGTGGAAGCTTAGATCCCAGGGCTCCTGGAGACATTTTAATTGATCAAGACGGACCAAAGCATAGGAAACTATCTATCAGTACTGTCTGCAGTGATCACAGGAGGTAAGTAATTGCGTCTGAAGGATTGAGAATGAGCCCATGAACCAGGCCTCAGACCGAGCTGTGCTAATGACTAATGAGTCTTTGATGAGGAGGAATGTGGAGAGCTAAGTGCCATGGACTGAAAACACTGGTCCTTCTTCGCCTTTCAGAGACACTGTGGCATAAGCTTTATAAAAATACAGGCATCTTTTCCAGGTCAGCTCTTTTTCTTCCTTGTCGTGTGAAATTGGTCCCCCTCAATTTCACTTGCCACGGCTTTAAAATGAGGCCAGGAAAGTGTCCCGTGGGGTCAGCATCAAAAGATGTAAGGCAGTAAATGGCAGATACAGTGGTGCCTCAGCTCAGGCCTTAAATTATTCTGCAGTTTTGTACAAGTTGTTAGTGTGCCATGGTCACATTTGTCACTGGAAGCAGAGCTTGCAAGCTAAAACCAAATTTTGTCAAATGCTTCTGTTTGCAAACCCAACTGTTTACAAAAAAAAGTGCTTGTGAACTGAGGCACTGCTGTACTGTAGTAGGTGCTCAATAAATGCTATAGATCACTGAAGGAGTAATATAAGTAGAGTGACTTAATATCCTTGCTTTATTACTCACAGACTTTGTGATCAGAGATTACTTTCTTGAAGTTTTTTCTCACCTACAAAATAACACCAAGAGCAGAGATGTGCTTGAGTGAACATTGGTAACATCGGAATGTATTACCTGGCCCATGGTTACTTCTCAGTAATTGTACCTTTAATTATAATTATTAACATAATAGTCACAACAGTGAACAGAAATATCATTCAGTCTCGGTCTGCCTCAGTTGTGTTTCAAGAACTACATTTCCCTAGAGGAAGGTACTGCTTTTGTCTGGTGTCAATGCTGAGAACAAGTCATTAGCTTGTCAGTAAAGGAGAAACAAAGTCGTCAGGGGACTGGGAAGCCTGCCCAGGAGGAGTTTGGCCCTGGTGTTTTATGGAGAGGGATAATAAGGAGGTAGAGCAAGTGTTATTGTCTTCAAAACAGTATTATACTGCTTCGTGTTGTTAAAGTACTTTGAGGAAAAGCAACACCAACAAAGTCTTTAAGATGTAGCAATTTCGATATTTTATTTTAAAGGACTTACCATTCAGTCATTTTTGTCTTCCCTGTCACATTATCTTGAGCAAATGGCCCTAGTTTTTGTACACAATGGATTAGGTCATGTCTGTTATCACCCCAGAAGTGGTCAGTGTTAACTAGTTACTGTCCTCACTCTCAGTGCCCAGGCTGCAGTCATGAAGCAAGAGCTCGTGGATGCCAGAAGTGGCCCTGTGACTTAGTTTAATTGTCCCGAGACCCACCCTGTAGACAAGCACACATTGCGCAAGTTCCCTGTGGCCGAGTCTTGGTGTGAGCGCGGCTCAGGGACAAACTCTTTCTCACTCCTGTCCTTTGCCTTTTGGTGCCTGCTTACAAGACTGATTCATGCAGTGTGCCTTCCAGGATAGTTCTTATCAGTACATGCATCTATGTTTATTGTAGAGCTCTCCAAATGCAATGAAAGAGAGTGATAAGCAACAAATAGGTAATATTGTTCATATTGACAATTTGGAACTGTCTCTCCATCCTGCCCATATTGAACCCAAAGAAGAAAATAAAATGTTAATGGGAAAGAAGAGTACAGGGGAGGGAAGTGTCTTCCTCACTCGTCCCAGGCTCATGGCGATGACCCCTATAATAAAAGAGATCAATGAGGCAACAGCATGCGGATATGTTTAATATAAACTTTCCATGGCATGAGGGCCCTCCTAAGAGTGAATGGATGCGGACAGAGGTGAGCCGTAGTGTTTTGACTCAGAGATTTGATGAAGAATGAAGAGGCTTGGTGAAAAGGATAGGGGAAAATCGGTATGTCTGAATGTTAGTAGAGCAGAGGCGTTTAGCAAAGCCTACTTAAAAATATTTTTTATTAGCACTTGTTTTTGAATATGTAGTGTTTACATTCATCTAAAACAAAGGCTACTGCCAACAACTGTACCTAACATATCTTAGTTCTTTTTATTCCCCTTTCTCTCCCTTTCTACCCTTCCTCTGTCTTCTCATTTGCAAAGGAGCTATTGCCATATTTCCTATTGCCTTTTCTTTTGTTCTTAAAAATATTTACATTTTGCATTTATTATATAGGAGATACTATGCAATATTTAAACTAATGCATCTGATTTACTTTGCTTAACATCATGGTCTCAAGGTATCTCTGCTGTCCTAGAAATGACTCCAGTTTATCCTTCTTTATAGCAGGTTAGTACTCCATTGCATGGAAACACCACATTTTCCTTATCGGAACATTTGTCGATGAACATGGAGGCTGCTTCCAAGATTTAGCTCTTATAAACTGTGCTGCTAGAAACATGGCTGCACATATATCTCTACATGTGACATCTTTAACTCTTTTTAGAAGATACCAAGAAGATGAATAGCGGGCTGGGGATTTAGCTCAGTGGTTCCGGTGCCTGTCTTGCAAGCGCAAGGACCTGGGTTCAATTCCCTGGTAACCACATACAGTACTGGGCATGGAGACTCACACCCAGCAGCAATCAGCACCACATACCACAGTGCCGGGCGTGGTGGCTCACACCTGTAATCCCAGCATTCAGGAGGCAGAGGCAGGAGGATTGCTGTGATGTGAGTTTGAGGCTGAGCTTAGGGCCAGCCTGAACTACAAAACGAGACCCTGTCTCAAAAAAATAAAAAAATAAAAAGAAGATGAATAGCTGGATTAAATGGAATTTCTACTTTTAGTTTTAGTGGTTGTGCCAGTTTACATTCCTGCCTACAATGTAGAGGAAACTCACCCACCCCCAGGCCTTGCCAGTATTTATTAGAGTTTATTTATTCATTTTTTAAAAATAGCCATTCTTTCTGGAGTAAGATGAATCTGTTTGTTTAGATGCCCCTCTGCTTTGTCATTTCCCTCCTGAGGAAGGTCTTAGTTCTGTCCCCTCTCGAGCCTTTTGACCTGCTCTAGGAGAAGCCAGAAAGGCCTTTGTAGGCTTCAGGGCCTGCATGAGGGGAGAAGGCAGGGGAGAGCCAGAGAGATCCTCCTGTTTTTGCAATTTTCTCTGGTTTAAAATACTGAATGTGTCAAGCTGGTGGGCTTTGAACCCATCAGAAATTATTGGCAGACTTCCTAGAGGGACGAGTGGCCTTTAGCCACCTGAGATTGAGCAAAAGTGGTTGGCAGTAGCCTTTGTTTTAGTTTTTCTGATTGTCAACATTACAAGGACCTTCAAGTGGGGAGTGGTACGTGATTCTTCTTCCAGGAGGGGAATTAGGTGCTTTTGGAAACTCTTTCTGGAGTCCCACTCATTATTTTCTTGGTAAAGGTAGAGAATGTCCATGGACTATTCTGGTATTACAGTTACTTAAATGGGGGCAATAAAAGGAGCTGGGGGGAGAGATTTCTCATGTCTTCTTGTCTCTATCTAGGCTGTTAGACGTAAGTGAGTGTTACACTCTCAGCAACTTCATATGGCTGCCTGCTAGTCTGTGAGACAGTGTGGTGGGTTTTGTTGCATTCTAGCAGAGTCCTGAGTGGGATGTGATGTGGAAAGTCATACTGTGAAGGTGATTTCCCGATGGAGCATTTGTGGACTGGCACTGGGCTGTTCTAGCCACACTGTGGCGTACAGAATGCAGATGTTGGCATCTTCCAGTTCTCTGCTTGGTTCATGTGAAATTTCTACCCAGAATCTATATTTCTCTCTCAAAACCCATCTTTCATTTTCTTTATCACAATTTGTTGATTATATGGAATATATTTTGCTAATGTTGCTGCTTTGGCTTTATAATCCTCAATTTCAGAGCACTCTGAGACAACTGTGAGGGAAAATCTGAGAGAACACGATGAATTCCACTGGAGATTAAAGCAATCTATATAACAAAGATGTGAGAAGTAGGAGGAAAGTAGAGATCATTGTTAAATGCTACAGAAATGAGGGTGCTGAGAATCTGGTAAAATGAGTCATGATATCTGACTGGAAGCTCATAGATATGTGTGTGTGTATACACATATGTATGTATGTATGTATGTATGCATCTATCTATCTATCTGTACACATTATTGTGATCAGAGAAATGCTTTGAAAGCGTTTTGTGTCTACAGAAAAAATTGGTAAAACTTCCAAACTCTAAAGTTGATTTGTTACAAGTCAAATTTTATTGTATAGAGTATACATGTAGATACTCAGACTGAGAGCTATTTCAAATCTTCAGAATTTACCTTTCATTACAGAGTGTTTTTGTGGTAGATCAGAATTTAAGTAATAATCCAGAAGGCAATTTTATATTATTGGCAGGCTGTTTCTTTGCTTGGGATAATAATTTAGTAGCCAAATGTGACTCTTATAGCTATAAGTAATATCAACATCAAAGACTGGCAGAAAATCACTCACATAATCTCAAACTGTCTGCAAGGGAAGCAGAGGTAGCGAACACGCTGGGGGAGTATTTGGGTTTTACAACATACAGAAGTTAAATGAAGTAAAAGCGAGTTAGCTGTAAAATGGTTGCATGGGAAAGGTATAGTTTGAGGCCTGGCTTTCATTGTGTTAAACTCAGGAATTTCTGTCTCGTCCGTTTGGGCTGCATCTTTTTTTTTTTTTTAGGTTTTTTGAGACAGGGTCTCGCTTTGTAGTTCAGGCTGGCCCTGAGCTCAGCCTCAAACTCACATCACAGCAATCCTCCTACCTCTGCCTCCTGAGTGCTGGGATTATAGGCGTGAACCACCATGCCTGGCATTGTGGTATGTAGTGCTGGTTGCTGCTGGGCGTGAGTCTCCATGCCCAGTATGGTATGTAGTTACCGGAGATCGAACCCGGGTCCTTGCGCCTGCAAGACAGGCGCTGGAACCACTGAGCTAACTCCCTAGCCCAAGGGCCACATCTTTTTAAGGAAGTTTGCCAGGTTCACACCTCCCACTCTCCCATTCTGCCTGCTTCACAATAAGAACAGCGTGGCCTCCAAGTCCAAGCAAAATAGAAAATAAAAGAAAATGAGGACGTTGGTGATGCAGTGCCACCCAGACATCTGCCTGCCTGTCCTCCTGTCCTCCTGGCTGCGGTAGTGGGAAGGGTCTTCCCTGCAGCTGGTATTTCAGGCCCCTGCAGCATTGAGGAAGAACAACTGTGCTACAAGGCAATGCCAACTTTCTGATGGTCATTTCGTTCCTGCTTTATCTTCTCAGCTCTTCAGTTCAGAGGAAGATTTTCATCCGAGTGGCTGGCAGAGGCAGACGCATTGGTTTTAGAGTAGAAGTAAGCTGAGCGAAGCTAGTTTTGTTTTGCAAGACAGATGTCAAGGCAGCATGTGGGATGATGGTTCATTTTCAACAGTTCACAATTCTATACTTTAATTGTCCTTTACTAATTTTGGAGCAGAAATCATTCCTAAGAGCCATCTGCTACTTCGGACCTCAGAAGTTTCCTTAAAATACTTCTCCAAAGGCTGAGTCAGGGCAGAGCCTGTTAGATGTGGTTGGCCACACTGGGTCCTCCAGTGGAGAGACTCTGGGCTTCCCCGCCTGCCCGAGGCTACAGATTGCAGCCTAAACCGTTCAGGAGCAGGAGCAGGTTGGACAGATTGCTCAAGGTGGCAGCTCCTCCTGGGATGAGGGTCCAGGGAGCCAGGCGGTGTCTTGATTCATGATGTCAACAAAAGGAAAACCTAGGACTTGTCCCAAAAGATGAATGAGCTGCTGTAATTTGAAGGTGTTGACAGTTTGTTTTGGCACTTGGAGAAGCGCTATAGCATTCATGCACCGTAAATTATGAGAGATTAGTGATCATGCAGCTCAGCGTGAGCTAATGGGGTGTTTGTGTCAGAGTCCTTAATTTACGCAATCGAGTTCCTGGCACTGAGTAAACAGCCAGCCTGGCGAAGCTCTGGAGGGGCCGCCACAAACTCAGGGTGCGAGTATGGTGACAATTGGGGCCATGAAGACTGGACTACCTTTCATGTTTTAATTTGCACCAGTGCCTCCGAGGTCCAGGAGCAGAAGCTGTGCTCCAGCATCTGCCAGACGAACCCATGTTTTTTTTAAAAACATAAAAAGCTGGAAAGCATGAGGACTTGCCCCACAGCTGGACTGCAGCCTTTGCGGAGTGGAGCCTCCTCATACTCAGGATTGGAGATGGGCGGGACTCAGACTGCTGTGTTTACGATCTCAGTCAGCAGAAGTTTCAGGGTGAGAATTGGGTCTTTGAAGGTAAGGTCTCTTAAGGCCATTATTTAATCTGTATCACCTCACACCGCATGTAGTCTTCCTGCCTGTGAAAGTGGTGTTTGCCCTGGCTCTAATTCTGATCAACTGTTCTGCCTGAAGAGGTGGCTGTGGCAGGAGCCTTCATTGTAGCACTGTGGGTGTCAGGTCACAAGCCCTCCCTGACACCACTGCACTGTGCCTGGAGGTCATCATATTTGATGACAGCATCACAGAGGGTGACCGTGGTGTCCGTGTAATGTGTCTGTTGGTGTGTCCAGGCAAAGTGCTCAGTGCCAAAGGCATGCAGGTGCTGCGTCAGGACGGACATCGCTTATGTGCCTGAGTGACATGGCTCTGAGGCCAGAGGGACTCCATTACTTCGGAGTTGTTGTCACTTCCACAGTTCCCCTCACAGGCTGCTTCCAACCAACCCAGATCAAATAGACTAGACATACCTGCTTTGTAGACACAGAACCTAAAATAAGGACCCAATGTGTTCCGATTTTTCATGGTGCATTAAATCAAAAGGGGGAAGATGCCTCAAGCCACTCAGTTTCTTCATTTGTAAATACAAAGAGTGGGTTGTCTCCTCTTTAACATCCAACGTCTTCCTGATTTTTAAAATATTTAATAAACAGGTCATGGGTAGGCCCCTCGAGAGTCCTGACTCCAACACCAAGCCTAAATTTCTTTAGTATCTTCCTGGGTGTGCTTCTGGGCAGCAGATCTCAAGATGGACTTGGTGGATTTCCTTCCCAGAGCTGGCATCTGCCCCTGCTCCATCCTGATCGCTCTTCTGCCCATTCTCCTCAGAGATTTTCCAAAAAAAATCAAAGCATGATACATAGATGCTCACGTAAGAAAATGCCGCCAAGAGAAATGTTCCAGGTTTCAGTACTGAGTTTTTTTCCAGGATGATTTTTAAAGGGAGACATCTAAAGTGCTACAAATTCCTACAGGCAAAATAATATTCCTGACAGATTGAAGTCCACAATCAATTTGCTTGTTTTCATGTTTTTATTCTCTAAGTCAAGTCTAAAAGTTTTAAGTTGAAGTCCTCCCACAGTCTTTATCTATGATCAGATTTCATTTCAGTAGTAGGACTCTCCCCATAAGCACTGGGCAGCACTGGGCTTTCTTGGTCAGTGACACCCTGGGCTTTGCTTCTGGGGAGTGAACAAGGGCCTCTCGGTGACCTCCACATTGGGATTAATTATACATGTTGTGGGGATACAGGGGGAAGTTCTGTAATATATAATGTGCGATGATCAGATCATCTGTTCTTTTTAAGCATCTGTGAGTCCTGGGCATGATCATTCTTGACCCCCTTGCCGCTTTCACAGCTTCTCTGCAAAATTTTATCTACATACAAAAATGTTCAGCCGTGTGCAAGACTGCTTTCCACATACCTCACTTGTGCTCGTCTCTGTCCTGAGACTTATCCTGATGCCTTCAGCTGTCCCTTCTCCCTTCAAGTTCAGCTTGCATGAAGATGAACTCACAAGTGTATTTTCCCAGTGTGCTTCCAGGGTTGACATCAGCAATCCACCCACCAGTCTCCACAGACTAGAAGTCTCAAAAGACACCTCTGTCTCCTTCACTTCCCAGCTTTAATCACCGTGTAGGTTTCTCAATAGACTGGTCAGTCTTTGTTGAGTTATTGCAGTCATTTTAAATTCTAAGTTGCATAAACAAGTGGCATGGTTTCTAGTTTAGTTTTGTAGTTTTAGATTTATTGCTTTTGGGCAGAAACTCTCAATTTATTTATTTATTTATTTTTGAGGATATCGAAATTGAAAGTTCACCTGAAGCATCATGTTAGGGCATATGATGCATTCCAGAAAGGCACGAGACAGCATGCTAAAACTGCAAAGGCATTAAAGGACCCAGAGAGTGAGACCAGAGAAGGTCATTGTTGGACAGCGTTTGGAAAGGCTGTAATCCAAGCCTTTTCTTTTTCCATCTTCTCCCCAGTGTGGGTGCTACTTCTAACTCCATACAGAGTAAGATGGGCTTCACTGAATCATTTTAAAGTTATATAGAATTTAAAATTATGCATTTGATGTTGACCAGAGAAGTACAGTTTCTGAAGCTGGACCATGTGGTCTGGGCGATCTCCTATCGGAGGGGGATGAGGGCTGTCCTGCCTCCCCCACAGGCAGTGGGATGTCAGTCCAGGCTGTCCTGTAATTCTACCTTGGTTTTGCTGACTGTTCAGTCTACCAACAGCACACACATCCAGAAGCTGTTAGCTCATAGACGTAGTTGAAATGATATCAACAGGAATGGATTTTTAGTAAAATGAAAAGAAAGTTTTGTTCAGAACCATGGGAGTCACTAGCGTTGACAGGGAAAGCAGAGTGGAGGATGTCGGGAGGGGAGGCATTGTCAAAGGGGAGGCAGGAGTGGAGGATGTCGGGAGGGCAGACATTGTCCAAGAGGTGGGGGAGTGAAATTGTGAAGACATAAGCAGGAAGATCAGAACTGGTGGGGGACAATGCTTATTCAATTAAAAGATGAAAGCTTACTCAGCTATAAGTTATTAAAGTTTGTTAAATTGTTAATGTAAATTAAGGACACAGAGGGTATTTATAAAGAAAAAAAGACTGTGACATTTTTATTATCTGCCTAATTGTAGTTCTTTTTCTAAGCTTTTGGCCTACATGTTATCTGATTGGCTCCCTTCCTTTGATTACTTTATTATCTATAATAATTCAGCCTTTTCTTTTAGAATGCGGGGTGTTAATGTCCCATTTTTATTATTGAGAATTTAGAAAAGCTTTCCACTTTAGGAAAATCCTTTTAGAATTAATATCATGTTTGAAAAAAGCTCTGTAAATTGTCTTTCATCCATGAGCACTAAGATTTCAGGAAAGGTAAAGTATTTCTGGGGAGTGCGTGGCAGTTTTGGAGTATGGACCTACCTGCCACCGAAGACAGAGCTGCCGGTCCCTTTCCTGAAATCCAGGTGGGTTTGTCCTGTTTCAACCAACAGACTATGGTGGAATTGTCTCCATAGTTTGAGGCTCAGTCAGAAAAGGCCACTTGTTTCCCTCCGAGGTTGCTGGAAAACTTGTTGTTGGAGAAGTCTGAGCACAAAGAGGCTGCTTGTAGGAGGACCGGTGGAGCGTTCCAGTCCAGGAGCTAAGGACAAATCCAGTGCTGGCCACTTGATCCAGGCTTGGTGGAGCCGAGGGAAATCATTCTTGCTGTTATGTGCAGATTTCCACCCACATCTCAAAGCTGTGTTTTGAGATGCTTTGCCAGCACGGCAATGGGTAACAGAAGAGGTGTGATTGAATCTTCTGCTGCCGGCATGGACGTGCCTCAGCCAGTTGGGCTGTGAATGTTTTCCACATTGCTGTGGAAATTTATTTTTTCCTGTTGGGCCAGCCAAAAATTAATGAAAGTGAGTAGAGATGCAAGTGAACAAGACCATTTTAGGCTGAGCGAAGAGCCCAGGCAGAGGTCTGCTCTAGCGTGGGTTCACGGAAGGACTGCAGGGTGCAGAAGAATGCCAGGGGAGTGGTAGCGATGAGACTCCATGAGTGTTCTGGGACCTGGGAAGGGAAACGGAAGGGGCCGGAGGCCAGTGTGTGCCTGAAAACGGAGCACCGGGACCAGGTAGGGCTGAGCACAGAAACCCAGGTCTCAGGATGGACCACGGGGCACGGGCAAGGCGGTTCAGTGTACTCTCAGGACGCAAGCCAGGTAGTCCTTATTTGAATCTTGCTGCTGCCACTTACTAGACTGTGGCATCGTTGTCAACCTACCTAACGTATAGTACAGAGATGGTCCACACACAAAATATGTGTCCTGAACAAGCTACGTTCCCTGTGTAACATTTATCTTGTCAAGGAAATAATTTCCTTCCAGAAAAAAAGTTACAATTTAATTCATTTTTTTTTCAATTTATGTATTTATTGACATGATGTCTGGAGAAAAGACAGTACAGAAATAAAAGTCAGAGGAACTCATGATGCCTTCCACAGCCCCCTCTTCTTGTTCTCTCTTACACACCATTTGTAAAACAACCAAATGCAGTAAGATCAAAGTTTAAGACATTTTTATGCTTATTTAGACACTTCTAAATTATCCATCTTACTACTTACTTTTTCTGATTTTTTTCTGAGAACTTTTATACCACACACTGATTTTGTTATTTTATCTACTTTCTTCTTTCCATTACTTTAATATTAACTATATCTGTTCTTTTTTCTCCTTAATTTAACTTTTAAAAAAATTAAAAATATGAAAAATTTATACTTACCTACATATGAATATTTAATATTTCTCACACTCTTCATTCATTTTTT